>JALIZH010028874.1:0-29141 GCA_030522465.1 Rhipicephalus appendiculatus | reverse complement strand
AGAAAGGCTGCTTAGCAATGGCTAGGCAGGTGGTGTTTGTCGCCCAGGTTGACCCCATTCTTTGAGTCATGGCCAAGAGCACAGAAGCGCTGCTTAGCAATGGCTAGGCAGGTGGTGTCTGTCGCCCAGGTTGACCCCATTCCCTTAATCTTGCTTGCATGTGTTTGGAGGGGGCTTAGTCCGTCCCTCCTTCCCGCGTCCCACACCACCACACCTCATGCGCGTCCCCTCCCCCTCTCTCTCCTAAGCTCACCCCTTTCTCTCCTCTTGGAATCGTCTACTCTACGGAGCGGCCCCCGCGTCCCACATACCACCCTCAGCGCATGCGCGTCCCCCCCCCTCCCCTGTGCTCTCCTACGCTCACCCCCTTCCTCTACTCTAGGAATCATCTACTCTACGGAGCGGCGCATGCGCGTCCTCTCCCCCCTCTCTCTCCTGTACGAATACTCTACTCTACGGAGCGGCTCCGGCGTCCCACATCCCCACAGCGCATGCGCGTCTTCTCTCTCTCCTCTCCTACGGTCCCCCCCGTCCTTTCCTCTAGGAATCATCTACGGAGCGGCGCGAACGACAGGTGGTGTGACAGCTGCTTACTCCGCTGGGGGCGCCACGGTAGTTCCGCGGTATGAAAATGACGGAGCGCGCGCGCCTCATTCTCTCTCCTGCGCAGCGCCGCGATGAGCGCCCGGACCACTGCCGTGAAATCAGAGCGGCGACGTTCCTCCCGCTCAAGCTAATTATCTCCCCGCTGCTTCGCATCCACACATGGTTCCCTTTAGCGGGAGATCGGGAATTTTATTTTTGTTTTTTTAATGGGTTGGCGCATGCGCAGTGGGGGTGTGGACGGACGGACACCGGACGCCAGACGGACACCGGATGGACGGACACCGGACGGACGTGAGCATGAGACATTCAAGGCTTTCGCCTTAAAAAAGTTCCGTCACCCGGAGTCGAACCTATGACCTCTTGGTCCGCAAGAAGAGATGCCGGGTACGCTATCCACTGCGCCACGGCCACATTCTCCGTGGGCATTACAAACGCGCCTTTTATATATACCACTGTCCTCTCACAGTGTTCTTGCTAAAGTGAAGTAATGCATCATAACTGTGAAAGCCGCGATTAGTTTCTTCAGAACGTCGTTTCTACACGTCCGTCCCATTCGGCGCGTTTCGAATAAAAAAAAGTGCAAGTTTGTCGACGCATTAACACACTGCCAGGTGGCGACCTTACTCCCAGCGTCAGCGTCGCTCATAGCATCCATCCATACCAAAGGTAGCTATGTGACGCGCGAGTGTAACTCCGCGTTTCGAACTCACGCTCGCCCCGCGAAAAATCGCAGCCGGCCAACGGGGAAGACACGACGCGCGTTGCGTTTCCCTCTGGTCGGGTGTTCAATAGACACATTTAGTTGGGCGTCCTGCACCTAGCTCTGCGGACGCAGCCTGCCAGCCATTTTCAATGGCAGGCTGCGTACGCAGAGCTGTGGTGGATGCTCAACTAAATCTGTCTACAAACTCTAACATCCCGTGAGCAGGCGACCTTAGCCCAAGTTTGGCGTCCACTCAGTGACGCTCTTCTGGCTGTCACACCACTTTCTCTGATTCCGCTCTCCCCGTACAGATACCACAAGCACAAGCATATATGACCACAAGGGTTTGTTTAATCAATGATCATGGACGTTAGCGTCAACGTGGATGCATCCACGTTAAACGGTGCTATAACTGTCAAACACCAATAGACATTGTGTAAGCTCTTTTATATCACTGTACAGTAAACATTCAACTACTTCTGTAAGGACACGTTTCACTTTCGTGTTATACCGATTCCTATGACAGAGGGATCAAGCATGTTTTTTCAATCAAGAAACTCGCTAGCAGACGCTGCCTGCTTCGGCGTTGAACGGCTGTGCAGCGCGAGCAGTCGGTTTTTTCAATCAAGAAACTCGCTAGCAGACGCTGCCTGCGTGGGCGTTGCGAGGCGAGAGAGGGGGAGCGTAGGAGAGGAGAGAGGGGGGGGGGACAGGCATGCGCATTGGGGGTGTAAACGCCGCGGAAGGGATGCCTCTAGAGGAGAGAGAGGGGAGGGGACGCGCATACGCAGTGAGGGTCTGGACGCCATGGGAAGGGATGCCTAGAGGAGAGAGAGGGGGAAGCGTAGGAGAGGAGAGAGAGGGGCAGGGGACGCGCATGCGCAATGGGGTTGTAAACGCCGCGGGAGGGATGCCTAGAGGAGAGAGAGGGGAGCGTAGGAGAGGAGGTGCGTGGGGGAGGGTCTGCGCCTGCGCAGTGAGGTTGGTCAGGACGCACACCACCACCACCACCACCGGACGGACGGACGCCGGACGGACTCCGGACGGACGGATGGACGGACACCGGATGGACGTGAGCATGAGACATTAAAGGTTTTCGCCTTAATAGGCACATGGCGAAGATGGTGGTGCTCGAGGGCCGATCTCGTGGTGCCTTTCTTTCCTAATGATGGTTGTGCCTTGTCATTGTCTTCATTCCTTCACTATAATTGCCTCCGTCGAGAACGATGAAGCCATCCTGGTGATCTAACAGGTGGGAACAACCAGGTCGAAGTACGGCTTCAAGTGGTCTACGTGAACGACATGATGTCCACGCCTACGACGGTCATCGAGCAGCGCAAGTGGTTCAATGGCATAATTGACGGCTGATGTGCGCTCGACCGCGCAGTAGGAACCATGGTAATTAGGCAGTAGTTTGGTAGACAAACCAGGTGCGCAGGATGGTACATGCAGCCATACAACAGTTCCAGGTGTGAACTCTGCGGCAGGAGGGTGGTCATCGTCGCGGGCCTCTTTGTCACGTTGTTCGTCGGCCGTAGTAAACTGATTTGCTAGTTGGCCGCATTCTTCAGCGTGGCGGGCGGCTTGCGACACGGTGGTGCACTCAGATGTTACTGGTGCGTATGGCAGCAAAGTGTCGATAATGTGCGACGGCTGGCGAGAGCACAGAATGAAGAATAGGGAAAATCCAGTGGTGACTTGGGTAGCAGTGTCATATGCGTAGGTCGCAAACGGAAGAACCAGGTCCCAGTTTGTTTGGTCAGATGCAACATGTGTCACCAGGGTGTCACCGATGGTCCTATTAAATCGCTCAGTCAGACCATTCGTCTGAGGGTCGTAGGCTGTACTCAGTGGACAGTGGTGATTGCGAGAGTGCATCAGCATCAGCGTGCTGGCGGCCGGAACGGTACACGACGCGGATGTCATACTCTTGAAGCTCTTGAAGTCGGACAGCGCAACGGGCCAGGTGACCTGAGGGATCCTTCAGCGAAGACAACCAGAATAATGCATGGTGGTTGGTAACTACAGCAAACGTGCGGCCATATAAGTATGGGCAAGCGCCCAAATTATGGCCAAGGTTTCTTTTTTGGTAACGCTGTAGTTTGACTCAGCCTTGTTGAGCGCTCTGCTGGCGTATGCGACGACATACTCAGGGGAGCTCAGGCTTTCGTTGTGCGAGAACCGGACCGAGGCCGACACCGCTGGCGTATGTATGAATCCCAGTTGCAGCCGCGGGATCGTAGTGGCGCAATGTAGGTGGTGATGTCAGGGAGACGGCGACGAGTGGAAAATGCGTGATCACACTCGGTAGGCCATGGCGAGATGTCGTTGGCGCTGCTTAAAAGTTGGGCCAAAGATTCAATTATGGAGGTGAAGTTGCGCACAAACCGGCGAAAGTAGGAGCATAATCCTAAGAAGCTCCGTAACTGCTTTACAGACGTCGGTTTGGGGAAGTCAGCGACAGCGCGTAGTTTAGCCGGGTCTGGAAGTATGCCGTCCTTTGATACGACATGACCGAGATTGGTGAGCTTCCGCGCAGCGAAGTGGCTTTTCTTGAGATTAAGTTGGAGCTGAGCATTCTTCATACATGTCAGGACATGTTTCAAGCACACAAGATGTGTTGCGAAACCTGGTGTAAACACAACAATATCGTCGAGGTAGCAGAGACATATGTTCCATTTCAAACCTCGCAGTACCGAGTCCATCATGCGCTCGAAGGTGGCCGGCGCATTGCAGAGGCCGAAGGGCATGACATTGAATTCATAAAGGCCATCGGGTGTCACGAAGGCTGTCTTTGGACAATCGGCATCGGCTAACGGCACCTGCCAATATCCCGAAAGCAAACCGAGCGATGAAAAAAAAAAAAAAAACTCTGCACCGTGTAAATAATCAACGGCGTCATCAATCCTGGGCAAAGGGTATACGTCTTTCCGAGTGACCTTATTTAAGAGCCGATAATCTACGCAGAAGCGAATCTAACCATCTTTCTTTTTAACGAGAAACACAGGTGATGCCCACGGACTTTGCAAAGGTCGAATAACGTCGCGCTTTAGCATATCATCAATCTGTTCGGTGATAACTTGACGTTCGGTGGCGGAAACACAGTATGGTCGCTGACGTACTGACGCGTAGGAGCCTGTGTCGATCTAGTGAAGAATAGTAGAAGTTCGGCCCAGGGCAGGTTCAGCAACGTCAAAAGATTTGCGGAACTGGTACAGCAGCTGGAGAAGAACAAGGCGTTCAGATGGCGATAGTCCGTCTCCGATCGATGAACGGAATAGCTCGGAAGGTAATAGTAATAATAATATCTGGGGTTTAACGTCCCAAAGCCACGATATGATTATGAGAGACGCCGTAGTGGAGCGCTCCGGAAAATTTGACCATCTGGTGTTCTTTAACGTGCACTGACATCGCACAGTACACGGGACTCTTCCATTTCGCCTCCATCGAAATGCGACCGCCGCAGCCGGGATCGAACCCGCGACCTTTGGGTCAGCAGCCGAGCACCTTAACCACTGCTCCAACGCGGTGGACAATAGCTCGGAAGGTGGCACACCAAAGGGTTGATAGCACTGATGGCATCGCGATGTGTATGACTCACCGGGATGTTTTGTGCGAGCATCCAGGGTCCTCTTCGAGAGGGGGCGAATCAAACGGCACGTGTGCCGAATACTTTGGGAAGCTGCTGCTTGAAGCCAGGCAAGTCGGTGAAGTCAATCTCATGTTTCAAGACCCTTGTCCTCGTAACGCACGTGATATTAATTGGGACGTGAATGGGCGTGTGAGGACCGTCGTACAAATTAGTAGAGCTTCTCGTTCGTATTTTCAAGGCAGTTCTCCACATCTCCACTGGTCTCCAATCATATATATGTATATATTCTTCCCCGATTTTACAGCAGAGCTGTTATGCTCGAGGTGTCCCATGTGTCGTAGAATGAAAAACTATCCTCATCATGAACCAGCACGCGCTCTCTTCATCCTCCTGTTCTTCCTCTGCTAAAGTGACCAGACGTCCCGATTTATAACGTCTGGTCACTATAGCGGCTGTGATTTTGCGGCTGGCCTCCCGCTGTTCCGCCAAGCTGCTTGCCAGATGGTGTTTTGTCCCACTTTAGGCCGAAAGCAGGCTGGCACTCGCAGCCAGCTAGCCCGGCCACCACACCACTGTATATGTCTATGATCGGCTTGCTTGCTCTTTCCTTCTCTATATCTATTTTTTTCTCTCTGTTTTTCTTTCATTATGCTTTCCTTCTTCCTATCTTACTTTCTCTGCATCTTTTTCTCGTTCTTGCGCCCATAGCAACGCAATCATGTGGTTGCCATAAATGCTTCGGCTACCGCGCCTTCAAAGCTATGTGGTTACGACGCTCACCTTCGGACCACGGGTATCCGTTTGCGAGTCCCGCTTCCAAATTTTATGGCGTTTTATTTAAGTCTTCTTCTCCTGCCCTCCATCTCCTATCTTTTTTCCTCATCTTTTCCTTCTTCCTCCTCACTTCGCCTACCAGAGTTTTCGCTGAACGCTCGCCTCCCTCATCCTTTCCAAGTCGTTGCCTCAGTAGTCCCCGTTTTACTAAGCTTTACTCTCTTCACCTTGGGCTCCAACCTCCTTCCCCACCGCTTCCCATCACTCTTCTTTGCTCCGCTCTCTCCCTCTAATATCTTCGCTTTCCCTCCTCCCTGCTGTACGTACACTATGCGCACCTACTCCAACCTAAAACAGCTCCGCTGTTAAAGGAGCATTTCCTCACGAACTAACCACCGCAATGATGACTAAGACCTCAGTCATCTACAGCACTCCGTTAACATGCGGTAAGTGTTACGTTGGGCAATCAGAAAGATGCATTAATGATAGGTTGCGCGAACACAAAAATAAAGTTGGAAAAATCGCAAGTGATGGTTTTCTCGCGCTATATTGTAATCTGCATCAGCGTTCCCCTCTTTTTGAAGACTCCAAAATAATAGCTAGAAGCAAATGTGAAACAACACTACTGGTAATAGAAGCCGACCGGATTGCTACACTCGGACTTATGTGTGTTAGCAAGCCGTCGTTGACAATGTCAGCAAGATAATTAGCGTATCTGCGCATGCCCCGACTTTCCAATGTTCATTTTTTGCTTTATTCATCATGATTACGTGGCTGTGACTAGTAAGGCGAGTGCATAAATGTAACCTGGTTTCCGAGAATAAACTGTGTTGGAAGTCAGCGCCCAGTTTGTCTATATGTGTCTTCCTTTTGTCCTGTCGTGTATGTGCGCTACAAAGAGACCCATTGAAGAGTGCTGGAAGTTTAGCAGGGAGGGATGGAACGGGGGAAGAAGGCACGTCACGCGCGCCTCGGGACTTTGAGCACATTTTTTTTCTTTGAACGCCCAGCTTTTCAGTTGGATCGCGTGCGCACGCGCGGACACGTCGCGGCCTTCCGCGGCGGCTCCAGTAAATTCTGAGCGCACCATGCTCAAATCAGCCAATGGCGTGATAGTTGGGCCTATGACGTAATGGTTTCTGACTAGATAGCATCATTTGTCGAGAAAAGAAAAAGCGATTTTTAGCTGACATTGATAATATATTGTAAATTCCAGACCGCGTGCTGCGCTGTAAATTTTGGCTTGCGTGTTCTCCCCGAGCCTCCGATATAGATCGGTGGCGTTTTCTGACCATGCTCAAAAAGCGTTGCAGGGCCCCTTTAAAAGTGGAATTTGTTTGTTTGAGCTACATGACTTGTTCTTCCTTCCGCCATTCCGCAACACTCCGTCCCCCGCCTTCCCGCTTCGGTGTCTGCGGAATATAGTCTTCGCTTCCAGAACACGTACGTCGATTTGTCCGGTGTGGTATGCAATAATTCTTATGGGCAGGAAATTTGAGTACGGAGAGGGAGAAAGAAAGAGCAAAATTCTTGGCGAGTCGAGATTCGAACCCGCCTGCCCACGATCCGAAAGCGAACGTCGTAACCATTCGGCTACCAGGCACGCTATCAAAGGATAGCATGGCATTATACAGTGTAGTAGAGCAATGGGGTGGGAAAGGAAATTGAGGGTGAGGAAGAAGAAAAGATGGAGGGAGAGCGTAAATCACAATATAGGAAGAACGAGAAATAGAGAAATGTAATGGTCAGAAGAAGAAGAGAAATGACTTCGCCAGAGCAGGACAGAAAAAGACAAATAAGTCAGATTCCCGATGAACGTTTACAATAGTGACCACCCAGAAAACGTCAGAACACCGGACTTTCTTAGCGTTTTTTGCTAATAAGGCTAGCATCAACCTAGAAAAAATGGTGTCGAAGGGTTCCGTGAGAGTTGATCTCGAAATGGCTGAGCTCATACAGTGGATCTATGGACCGATTATGCACGGCGCAACAACGTAAAAGAGTCACTCAAATAATGGACCATGTCTTGCACAGGCAAGAACAGCAAATACAACAAAACCAACAGCTCTTCGCCATCCTGACTTCAATATTCAACTCATCAATGGATCCACCACGATGTCATACCTGATTGCTTCGACGATACAATAACGAGACCATTAGTCTGGCCCAAGCTTCTAAATGCGAATGCATTTCATAGTCGAGCTATGTCAGGCATCCGGCGTTGTCCGGCGTTGTCCGGCGTTGTCCAGCGTTGTCCAGCGTTGTCCGCGGAGGAGGATAGGTTGAGGAGGTAAGCGCCGGCAGGTGTTAGATGTGAAGTATCTTATGGCGAAGCTTAATCCGGTGGTGGTGGTGTGCGGCGTACCACCCTTACTGCGCATGCGCAAACCCATTAAAAAATAAAAATAAAAAAAACCTCCTCTAGGCATCCCTCCCCGCGGCAACCACACCCTCACTGCGCATGCGCGTCCCCCCTCTCTCTCCTCTCCTACGCTCCCCCCTCTCTCCTCTACGCATTCCTGCCCACGGCGTTCACACTCCCACTGCACATCCGTCGCCCCTCTCCTCTCCTGCGCTCCCCCCTCTCTCGCCTCGGGACGCCGACGCAGGCAGCGTCTGCTAGCGAGTTTCTTGGTTGAAAAAAACCGACTGCTCGCGCTGCACAACCGTTCACTGGCCACCCCGTATATATAGCAATGGATCTTGACCTCCAAGGTGGTGCCGGTGGGAGATTTCTCCCTGTGCGTTGTTGAACAATAAAAATTCGCAGCGTGCGCGTTAACTAAAAGCCGCTAAAAACCGCGTTAACTAAAAGCTTTGGGGCACCAATTACGAGTTAAAGTAGGGCCGGAAATGTCCAAAAGTATACCACAGTGACCACATGAAACCCTACATGCGACGTAAAGCAATGGTAAACCTTGCAATAAATTCTCTGTCTTTCCGATAGCAAGGGTACCAGTACAGTTTCAGGTAGGGTAGACGCAAGGAATACTCTTAGTGAGGCTGAAAAGGCAGATTAAGAGAGACTGGTGCAGGAGTTTGCTACCGTTATTTTTGAGAAGCCAGGCAAAACGGGCATGATTAGGCACGACATTGAACTGACAGTTAACGAACTGGTCAGCTGCTAACCATATCAGGTATCACATAGGCAGAGAAAATACTTGAGTCGAAAATTCGTCGCATGATCGATCCCCGCGTTAAAGTTGAGGCAGACAGTGATTTCACTGCGCCTTCCATTTTGGTTCAAATTCCGAGCAGAGATCCAAAGCAGTTCGTAAATTACCACCGCCTGAACTCAGTGACGATCGACCAGACCTAACCTATTCCTAACATTGAAAAGAGAGTCGACAGAGTGTCCAAGGCGAAGTACATTTGACCTTGATAGGGGATATTGACAGGTCCCTGTGACAGAGCGTGCGAGTCGGTACGCAGCTTTCATTTCACCTCGTGGGCACTTTTCATCATTTGATGATGAGTTTTGAGCTCAAGAACACACCGTATTGTTTCAGCCGCCTGACGGACAAGGTTACCTACGGGCTCGAGAAATATGCGTTGCCTTAGCTATATGATGTGGCGACATTTTGAACAAATAGGGAGACCATGTTGAACACCTTCGGACGGTTCTAGAAAAGATTAAAAAAGGAGGTGTTACTGTAAGAAAAAAGAAATGTCATTTGGGTTTTGCGGAAGTAAGCTTTTTAGGGCATGTTGTAGGAAACGGACATCGTAGACCATCCGCACTCAACGTAGCCGCTGCGGTCAGTTACCGCCATCCCCGAACTAAGACCGACATAAGAGCATTCCTCCACCTGAAAGGTTACTATCAGCAGTGCGTTCCGAATTACTCAGGAATTGCCAGCCTTCTGAGAGATAGATTGCGCAGGACCGAACTTGCGAACATGCATTGAGACACTAAGATGGAAGCCGCTTTTCAGAAGCTGAGGCACGCATTGCGTGAGAAACCTGTTTTGAGTGCGCCGGATTTTGCAAAACTTTTCATTATTCAGCGTGACGCGAGTGAACGCGGTTTAGGAGGAGTGCTATGACAGACGGACCCGAGTGGAGATGAGCGATCCATTTTGTACTTGAAGCGGTCCCACCTGCTACGCTAGCCGAGTCGCAACTACGGAGAACTAGGTTTATACACTCATTCAACCAGAATGATGATGAATGCTGGGACAATACCATCCTTTAAATGCACCGAGAAGAAAGAATTATCGATTATTGTATCGAAAAGTGCCGACAATTTGAACTCGCAGATCCCCACCTTTCAATGTCGTCCATAGTCGCGATAACCACTCATCTAATGACTCAGAGTTCTGAGCGCGAAATCATGCCGAGGCCACATGCGAAGGTGGAACAACTACTGCACTCCTTAAAGGGACCCTGAAACGGTTTTGACGATTTTGTACAAACACATTGAGCCAGTAGACCAAGTCCTAAGGCTCATTTACAGACTAATTTAAGCTCTCTGCGTACACTTTGTAATTGATTACAACGCTATAAAGTTGCGAATCGCTGCAGATCACTGCGGCTCAGCCCAACGCGTTTTTCAACCGCCCCCTCCCCAGTATGACACGCAGTCTACGCACGATCTGATTGGCTGCGGTGTGCGCGCAGGAAAAATTGGCTGGTAGGGTGGCGGCACCCTGTCCGGAGCAGATATCAACCCCTCCGCGATGTCTCTGTTGCCAGACGGCGTGCGTGCTGCCGAGCGCACTGGGGCTATGGTCTCCGAGATGCACGCAACCTGTCGGCGTGCTATCTCGGGAGGTCCTCACTGGGCGAAAGCTCAAATCGTCGAGTGTGCTCACATGAGCTCTGCGATCGCCAGCGATGCCAGCGTGTATCATGAGTTGAGGAGGCAAGGTAGGGGTAAGAAGGAGGGTATGATATAATTGGCCGTAGCCGCCTTAGTACACGGCGTGCAGCGAAATTTGTGGTGCCAATGGTTCGATGATGCTCTAGCCTAAACGCTGACAAAGCTTCAAATAACCGTTTCAGGGGTCCCTTTAACGAACATCCCAACCGACGTCGTGCCATGTTGCTATATGACACATCAAGATGTCTTACCGTGCCCGTCAAACCCAACAGAAATTATTCATTTAGCGAAATCTTCTGCAGGCTTGCTATGCACGCACAAATGGCCATAAATCGAAGACTTCCTGAAGTTTTGGGAGACACTGGGCGTCCGTAAGCATTGTCCGTGCTCGTTTTATTGCACGTGAAGAAAGATTTACTGCAGAGACTGTTAATGTGGGAAGCGCCTACGGAAGTTGTGCAGTACTTCATACGTGGTCCCTCGTTTGTGCCGAACAGCAAGGCATCATGACGGATGTCGAGGCTCTAATTGCGCATGGCATCACATTCAATCCTCTTCTTTCTTGGCCTAACATGAATACGATGACGATAAATATATTATACCGTGATGATGTAGGTGTGCAATATTCAGTTGAAACTATACCTAGATATGAGGCACCGACGAAGCTCGTAACATCAAGCAAAGAGGTGCCAACGCAATATCCAGAACTTAGATTCGATGATGCTCACAAGCTAGGAACAAAGCTACCTGAAGCACATCCAATTTCAACACTGCTTGCATCTGCAAACGCTCCCTCAAATTTGTTGATCGCAGGCGTAAGAAACCTTTCAGGGAAAGTTCTTGATAAATATATGTCGTGCGAGTTGCGTATTTCATAACGATGTCCTTACTGGATTGAAACCACTGATAACTCGTATTTGAAGGTACAAGATATCAAGGCGTATCGTAGAGCACCGATTACGTCAGGTATTGGCGTTAAAGAGCATTGACACCAACATTGCTAAAGCTAATTTTACGCTCGCATACTTATGAGTCGACTCACTCAGGCTCACTCAGACTCAGGTGAAGCCTGAGCCGCGAGCCCTGAGTTTGTCAGTCTGGCTGAGTAATATATGGGTGAGTATGAGTCCGAGTGAGTCTGGTCGAGTAAAAGTACAGTGAGTCTGAGTCCGAGTGAGTGCAGTTGAGGATAATTTTGATGAGTCCGAGTCCGAGTGAGTCCTGAGAGCAACATATATTTCTTGAGTAAGTCTGAGTGAGCTCCAATTTGTTTGCCGACCTATGCCGGTGCCCAATATGCAAAGTAAAACATAAGCCTCCCGGGTTGAAATTACCTTGATAAAACATTCGAACACGCTGTTCGAAATTGTGCACCTTGATTTCGCGGAGCTCACAAAAAAGGAGAGGGAGTGAGAAGAACACAGGCGTTTCTTCTGTGTACGATGGTGAATTAAAAAAGACGTTGCAAGAAATGGAAAGACCTAAAGGGAAGACAGAAAGAGAAGGATAGATAAAAGGGAGAGTCAAAAGAACAGATAGAGAGAAGGAGCCTAAAAGAAAGAAGAAGAAAAATGGAGCGAGAGAGAAAGAGAGAAAGATAAAAACAGCAACAAAGAAAAAATAAAGAGAGAAGGAGAAAAAGAAATCGGAGCTACGAAATAAATCCACTGTATAGTATAGCAATGGGTGAAAAAGATCGAGGCGAGAGAATAAAAGCCTGTCCGTTGCAGAACCAGCTAAGTACCCACGAGCTATTGTGTGACCCAGCCTGCCGCGACTTAGTGCTACCTGCGCTAATTTTATAACATACAAGTGTTTTATGCCGGGGTGCACCAAGACTTGACTGATATCATTTCCGTGACGGATGTGAAGTTAGTGAAATACCCATGGAGAAATGAAAAAGAAACCGACGTTTCACTAATTTGGAGGACCTGGAAGTCGAATCCATGACCTCGCGGTCTTGGGCGCCTTACCATGTAGATGGGCGCTTTACCTAATGCATCACCGATGCTCTTGCATGGGCTTTTACAAACGCTCCTTATACGTTTAACATGTTCTCCCTTTATCAGTGACATTGCTGGCAGTGGACGGCGCCGCCGTCTTGGAGAGGTGAAGTACTGCATTATGACACTAACGTGCACCGACAGCACGTGCTTTTGCTAGTCTCAGCGCTAGGGCGCCTCGGTGCTCTTCGTTTAACGCTCGCATCGAGGTGCCCTACTCCGCGCCGTGGAAGCCGGCTCCAAGATGTCTATTTCATTTCGTTTCAATACAGCTTGAGTGAGTGCTTTGTTGCAGTGAGACACGCCAGCGGCAGCCAGGCCTTTGCACGTTGACGGCTCGAACTACGACATATGCCCCTCACATTCTTGAAGCGCTGTGCGATTACACAGTGCTTCAAGTGTAGGTTACAAAATTACTAGAAGCGCACTCCTTGCCGTTTCTCTCCTCAAATAACGACGCTTTCCATGAGTGCATATCGAGTAGAAATCTTTATTATGTACTTGTTGATGCCATCTATGCGCGATATTCACCGTACGCGTGTCTGGGTTTGTCACGATTTCAGCTACCACAACAGCTTAATCTTAATCACTGGGATTAGTTATTGGGACCGAGATGTGCCACCTGGAGTCAATGTAGATGCGTCCACATCAAACGATGCTACGGCCGGGAAACACCAGCAGGCATTGTACAAGTTCTCGTATATCCATGTGCAATGGGCATAGACCTACTTTGCAGAGGCATGATTCACTTTCGTACTACACCGATTTCTATGACGAACGAATCAATCATATTTTTTTTAAGATTGAGAATGACGTCTTCGGATGTCATGTGTGAAGTTGTCGTATGGGTGACAGGTTGTCAGTATTTAAGTGACCATGTATTCTCAAATGAAATTTAGTTGCGAGCTCCGCGCTGTGGTGTGTCCTGCTATCTTTGTGTAGTTTTCAAGATGAAGATTCTATTGTTGCGGGATTTTCACGGACGGTAACAGTGCATAGTGAGAGATGTCCTGAAAGGCGTCTTGGACAAAGGAGGAGACGACGCTCTTGCGCGAGCTGTGGTGAGGTTTCCTGCTAAGTCAGTGGTCTTATTTCCATGTAGCATTTTTGGTGTATGTGAAAAGTAATCTTTTAGTACGGAGCGGACGCCTGTTTAGGTTATTACTTTGCCTCCAGGTGAAGACGCGACTTCACCAACTACGTCGGCAACATCAAAGACCACAATCCAGTACGCGACGCCGTCAGCTGGCACCTTTAGTAGAGAAAACAACATCGATGTGGACGAGTGGCCGAGCATATACGAGCCCGTCAGCGAGCAATAATTCTGGGATCCAACCATTATGCGGGCGATCGTGATATTTTATCTCGACAAAACTCCTCGCATCTGGTTTGAGACGTACGAACATCAAGTTACAAGCCGGGACATGTAAAACAACAGTGTCACGACCTTTACGGGGACCCATTTGACCAATAGCTGGCTGTACCGAAAAAAAAAAAAAGATGACCGCACGTCTGAGGCTGACAAGATCTCTCAGATTTTAAAGGACATTGCCGATGATGTCTTCAACTTGCTCACCTTTAGCATTATAACGGCCATCGACGCCATTATGAAGGAGTGTCATCGCCTTGAGTAAGTGAAAAGTCGGCGCAGTTTGCACCAGTTCCATCGCCTACCGAACACCACTGCGACGTCGTCTTGAGGAAGAGCCTCTTGTCAGCGGTCGACAGCTAAAGATGTGACGCGCATAGCCTGAAGCAAACTCGCGGCCGTGTGCCCGGCTGTCAACAAACTGAAGTTGTGCGGCGGCACCAGCTGCCTCCTTGATTGAGGTCGTTGTCCGCTAGGAATTCGCTAACCTGGGTGTTTTCCTTTGTACGCGCCATAAACAACACTGATGCCTTATAGCTTCTTCAGACACAACACGCCGCCTTGATTCCAGGAACCCGTCGCAATCACGGAGAGCACATAATAAGCAAATTGGCTTCTGCAGCGGTTGCGCAGGGCACCTCGCTTGTTACTGACGCAGTCAATGGCCCTCTACGTCTTCTAGTCTGTTTCCCACTTACAACAACGCCATTAAAGACAGTGCACATTACGCAGACATTTAAGAAGAGCACACGTACAATAACACCTTCCGCATAATGAATCACCGTTACCCGACTCGAGCTGAGCTTCAGCAATTACCGCCCCCTGAGGACTACGGCCTCACCTTCCCGTAGTCGCCACCTCAAAGCTGTCCATCTGTTCCTCCACGCATCGCCGCTCTCCCTCGCCGTCATTTAACCACTGCGTGTGCCCTAAAAGTTACGCTACGCAGCTTCTGGAGGTGAGCCTGTAGTGCTGACCTTACCCAAAAATTAATAATAATAATAATAATATCTGGCGTTTTATGTCCCAAAACCAAGATAGGATTATGAGAGATGCCGTAGTGGAGGGCTCCGGAAATTTTTACCATCTGGTGTTCTTTAACGTGCACTGACATGGCACAGTACACGGTCCTCTACCATTTCGCCTCCATCAAAATGCGACCGCCGCGGCCGGAATCAAACCCGCGACCTTCGGGTCAGCAGCCGAGCACCGTAGCCACTGATCCACCGTGGCGGACCACCGAAAACTTATCTGTTGCCTTTACGTCTACACCAGAACACACTTGAAGTACATGTGGATGGCGCTCCTGTCTAAGCTTTGACGGACGCAGGCACTGACGTCTCTGTTATAAGTGCGGACTTTCGTCATCGCATAAAGACTTTCACGCCCCGCTTGACCAGTGCTCTACAAGTCGCTAATGCAGACAGTCTCTGTCGTAGGAATAGGTGCACCCATAGGCGTGCACAGGGTTCCCCTTCAGGGGGGGGGCGACGGCTCTTCGCAGCGCCCCCTTCCCCTCTTAAGTCAATGTATGGGGCAGACTTTGCGCCCCCCCCCCCATTCTTGGGCGACTAGAGGGTGCAGCCGCCCCCCTGCCCCCCCCTCGTGCGCAAGCCTATGTGTGCACCTCAACTTACCGCTGCCGGCCATTAGGTGGTCGTCCTTTTTACTGTTCTTGCGACATGTCCGCACGACCTCATACTTCGGCTGGATTTCCTTGCCGCCAATTCTGGTCCTATTGATTTTTCCACCGTTGTGCTTCATCTAGTATTGCCACAACTCCGTGACCCAACGTACCAACGTTCGTGTCGATTACACTACGACTTTGTTTTAGTGCCCTCGAAAACAGCGACGCACATCGATATGCTCTGTGCACCGACAGAGTTAGGCGGCTACTACAACGCTGCGCCTCATACTGACTTGCTGCTGACGCATTGTGTTGCTGTTTCCCATACGGTTCTCAGCAGCACGGCTAATTGAGCCTGGCTATTAGTTGTAAATTTCGGCTTCACAAATCAAGTGATCTTATGAGTCATATCCGCAGCCCAGCTTTGTCGAAGCTCTCGCCGTGGATGACGTTCTCGCGACACAGCGCGCACCACCAAAAAGAAACCATGGCGGCCGTTAAATTTCCGCTATAATCACCGCTGATATTTCACCAGAACACGCTGATGCCCTCCACTACGTTGTCGCGTCCTACCTGGATATTTTCAATTTCGGTGACCGACGTTTAGGGCAGGCGCCCGTTGTCCAGCATCGCATACACAAAGGTGAGCTAACTTAGTTCACTGTCGCCCCTACAGAGCGCCTGCATCTCAGCGAAGCATCATTCAGCAGGAGGTGAAAGAGATGCCAGCGAAGGAGAATATAGAACTGTCCTCCTATCTCTAAACGTCTGCGGTAGTTTTGGTTGAAAAAAAGGGTGGATCGTGGCGCTTTTTTGAGGACTATCACCATCTCAACAATATCACAAAGAAAATGCCTGCTCTTTGCCGCGAATCGATGACGCCCTTGATTGTTGCAATGGAATACTTGGACACTTCCTGCGTAAATTCTGACTCTTAAAAGAATTGATCCATGAAGCACTTCCCTCGGCCAAAAACCACAAAAAATATTTGCAGCTTTCTGGAGCTTTCCTCCTACTTGCGCCTGTTTGTCAAAAACTTCGCAGAAATTGTTAGACCCCTCCCAGACTTGCTCAAAAAAGACGTCACCTTTCATTTGGATTCCACGCCATCCCCAGCATTCGCCAAGCGCGGAACTCTGCTGACGTCTTCACCTCTTCTGGCCCGCTTCCGACCCTTCGCGACCAACTGAAGTCCGCATTTATGCCAATAGTTACGATATAGGCTCCGTGTTGGCCCAGCGGCAACTTAGGCAGAATTGTGTGATACCTTAAATCAGCAGGCTGCTGTCCATATCAGAGTTATATTATTCAATCACGGATAATGAATGATCACTCTGGTGTGGGCCGTTTTCAATTTCGCCGTTTCTTATACGGCCGACCGTTAACAGTACTCACCTATCACTATAGCCGTTCCCACAGGTCGTCTCACGGGCTGGGCACTCCGATTGCAAGAGTACCTACACGGTAGTGTATAATACTGGAAGACTGCACAAAAATGCACATTGCATATCGCGCTACCCTGTGTCCGACTCACCGATCCATGTCCTCGGTACTTCGCCGCCCTATTCCTACACGAGAGGAAAACTGGCTGCCGCAGTTCCAAAAACAGGAAACTGCGCTGTCATCCATCTCATCAGGACCTCATTTTTTACTTGCCCAACTTAAATTTATCAATTAGTACAAGGTATCACTGTACGTACACTAGCCAATAAAGGAGCAGTGATTTCGGTTCTTAGTGTCTGTAATTGTAAAGAATTGCGCCGCATAGTGAAAAAACTTCAGAAGCCCTACACCCACCAGCAAAGTGAGTGCAAGCGAAGCTCCGCATGTGCGTGCCTGATGTACCGCTTTTCTTTCTCTCTCATTCTATCTCATTGCACAATGCTCCGTCGTAAAATTATCCTTCCTCGAGGCCAGCAGCGGGACCTTCATCTACATTGTTAGCAGCACAAGACTGCGGTTGCTACTGGCAAGAACAACGGTCATGCATTCGCATCCAAGTAATGAAGTGTGGCAGCGCGAGACGACAAGTCACCCCAATAAGATACCATATGCCATATAAGAAACGGCTGATCGCCGACAAGACCACGATCGAGAGCATAAATTAGTAAAAAAACAGCGCATACAAACACGCATGTGACCGGCGAATCTTCGAGGCCCACATTTCTCTGTACTCGACCGCACCAGGTTTTTTGTGTACAACGCCGCCGCCATCGCCGCCGCCACCGCATCGCCATTTAAACACCTGCCTTCAAGTCAATAATTTAAAGGTTAATTAATGAATTTCCTTAATTATTCGCAACAGTGTCATGTTAGTTGGGCAATGTACTTCCGCCTCGACGTGGAGTTCGTGTGCGAAAACGGCATGAGCCTTACTGTCATAGGGTTTTTATAAAAAAAAATCTGTACTATTAAAAAAAAAAAAAACACCCCGTATACCATATAAAGTCGACGGAGGGATGACCGCCCCCGTAGCTCAGTTGGTAGAGCATCGGACGCGTTATTCGAAGATCGCAGGTTGGTTCCCTGACAGCGGCAAGTTATCCTTCCGCCCATTTTTTCTTTCTTGATATTTGAATTATAATTACTACTAATAACACCCCTATACTTTTGTTGGCATCATCATCTGTTAGTTCTTATTAATGTTGCGCCTAATACATAACCAGCGCAACAATATATTCGAAGATTCATCTGCTCAAAATTTATCACCACATCCCCGTTGAGCCTTCCGACATCGCAAAAGCTGCTTTAACTACCCCATTTGGTCTTTTGAGTATTTAAGAATGCCTTTGGGTTTGCACTACACAGCTCAGACATTTCAGCGCTTTATAGACGAAGTCAACAGAGACGAGTCACAAAAAAACCCAGGCAGCCGAGTGCAAGCGCGCTCAACCGATAACACAGAGTGCCGCAGCCATGAGTTGAAATTTTATAATAAATCACAAACATCAGGTCCCGGAAGCTTTTAAAACATCCTTAGACAACTCAGCGTTGCGTAATACGTATACGAAGAGACATTTATGACGAGATGGCAGGTGTTTCGGAATCGAAAACCTTCAGTGTTGGTTTCGGATGCGTCTAGGAGGGGTTGGAAAAAAATTACCGCATCTCCACGAAGTGAATCACGTTGAGTGGGCGAAGCAGGGGAATCGTTCGGTGTTACCGTAAATCACCTGTGACATTGCCCATTCACGCATGTAAATGAGTGACAAAGCGGTGTACAGTTATATACTATGTTTATTGGTCATAAATGATATGCCATGTTGAGTTGTGGATTTCATTTTGCCTTCATTATTACTGCTTTGTGGTCCGTGAAGTGTAGAGTTAATGATTCTTCGATCGGATCTAGCCTGAAGTTGGCAAAGACGAGGTCTACGCACGTTCCCCTGGTGGTTGTTCGTTGTTTCCGGTCATACGAAATGCATCGTAGAGCGTATCGAGACGTCATGTACTGCACAAGGCCTTTTTGCCGTTTTTCCGCCGCTTCCCAAGCTCTCGCCTCCGGGGGTAGCAGCTCGTGGTCGGCGTTGCCGTTGAGCCGCCGCTTCCCGCGCCCTCAGCTCTGTGGCTGCTGGGCGTTTTTGTTGTTTTGCCGCCGCTTCCCGTGCCTTACGTTCGTTTTCATCCATGGGAGAATGAATGTTCCATGGTCGTCATCGTCATCGGGTACGTTGCACGTGCTAACGCGCTTATTCTTCATCGTCATAAATGTCATCGTCATCGTCCTGGCGTATAGTGGGTACCTTGCATGTGGTGTACACGCCGCCGCAAGCCGACAAGGCTCGGTCTAAGTTGCTTCGCCCCTAAAATGTTCATAACTTTCGAACGGCTGAAATAACTACATAACTCTTGTTGCTAAATACCGTTGAATAGAGAGGCAGCTTGAAAATTCTAAATCCCAAAAAGTAATTTTTTTTTCAAAAGAATGCCTTTTGGAAGGTGGTGACCTAAACTCTAGACAAGGAAGAGGTAGTACAATGAATGACGTAGCAGTATGAAATAACCGCTGTTTGGTTTGTTTTCCTGAACCATGCTTCAGAGTGCGACATGGGCAATAGAGAAATATAGCCTTTACGCGTTGCTACAAGTCGGGTTTGGCGGGTGTCGTCTTTGGTCGCTGGCCACCGCCGTCGAACTTATAACCTATCATTTCCAGAGAAGACTACGCGTCCTTACAGACACAGAGGTTTATTCACATAGTTGGAAGAAAGAATATTTTTGTAACAATGCCTTCAGTATTTATAGCCCCGCGTGTGCTAATACTGAGACACTCAGCAAGTTGTGACAGGAGCTCCAGCAGAGCCGTCTCATTGCTCCACCCACTAGCAAGAGTGACGGTACCACTCAAAACACCTGCTGTGGAGCATGGCCGAGATATCAAACGGGAGCGACAACTAATAGCGCACCGCGGGCCGCAGGTTGCTGACCCATGGTTTAAAACATTCCATCCATAACAAAAGGCACAACCATAGTTCTTTATTGTCATCAGCCACAGAATCAACAAAGTGAACATAATACTTCAGAGGCACGTCGAGGGTACCTCGCTGCCCGCAGAATGATGAATAATAGTATAGCGGGTACATTCCTACTTTGTAAAGTTCTCATTATGTATAGCATAGTGGTTAGCTTGCAGTGGTTACCATGCAGTAGTCGCCGCAAGAGTTTACAACGTGCTTTAGAAGGAGGAGGCCATCTAGAAAGAGACAAAATAGGCTACTCCTCCAGCTTTTGCTATGATTGGGCTGCGTGTTTCGCGCAGAGGAAGCGTTTTTACTCCGCATTAGTTAGCATTTTCTAGCAAGAACGTAAAAATTCAAGGCCCAAAATTTGTTTGCTGATTACCCTTATTGCTTACGTTTCCTTTCAGTGTGGCAGCAACTATCCGGATTGTCCAACAGGATGTGCCTGCGTTATAAAGAATAGTGATACTGGTACCTGCGTTAACACAACTTTTCCAGATGATGATTTTCCTGCAGAGAATTATCCTGATTTTAAACCAGAGTAATAAGACAGTGCCCAGAACCTAGAAGTAAATATTGTGGCCAAATTTGCAATCTAGTACCAGTCATTGTGACTAGGTCTAATAGGTTCGTGTGTGAACACGGAAGCCGCTCCTTGAAACTGAGAATAAATTTTCCTTTTTCTTGGCCAGCAGCATTCTTCATTTCCTCCATATTTGTGGCACTTATGTGTTATAATCAAATATCTTTGATGAAACATATATAGATAAAGCTCCAAGCTGAAAGTACGTCACAGGAGATAATGCCTTGCTTTGGACTTTCGTACATATATAGGATGTTTAAAGTTGTCCTAAAGAAATATCACTTTGTACCAAATACAGAAGTGATTCTTCGTTTTCATCGTGTTTCTCCCATGTAAGAGCACAAAAATGCTACGTAGACTGCAGATTTAGCTTGAATTTCAACCAGGCATAAAAATGCACTGTGTACAAAATTATATTCTACGCTTGCACTTTAGTTTGCCTACAAAGCGGTCTGCCTATTTTACAAAAGCATTCTGTACAGTACCACCATTACAACTTCCACGTAGCTACAGCAGCATTCGTAAATGAAATATTTCTTACCGTTACTTCAAGCAGTTGCTCGTAACTCTCAAAGAATCTTTATTGATATGGAAATGAAAAGAAACAAGGGTTCCCCTAGTCCGAGATGTCTATGACATCATGAGATATGGGCCGTGCCATTTGGGCGAGTGTCCAGCATACGTTAAAAGAGCTGTTGTGCACAGCCTCTTCCCATTCTCTATGAAAGAATACAAAATGCGAGCTAGGGGAGAAAATTAGGTTGTGTTTAATAATAATATGTCATATAAGGTCGAGCGTAGAATGTCCTATCTTGAGAAAAAAAAACGGCCATTGAGAGCGTGTCGGATGTGTTATATAAATACAGGGCACGTTTACAAATGTTCAGGACTTCACTTGGCGTGAACACCTGCTTCAGGGTGTGAACGCCTGCTTGAGAGTAAAAGGCAGTGCGAAATTTGGTATCACTGTCGCTGGCTTGTGTGGCACTGCGTAACCTCGCGAGATTGAGAAGCGAAAACCACTGTGTGAGTTGGCTCCCATATTGCGCGGGGTTTGCCGTGGAGTGAATCCTTGAGCAGCCTACTTAGTCATTTTATCACTAGGCAGCAACTTCAGAGCATTTTAATATCATTTTAACCTTCAGAGCATTTTAAGAGAACGTGTTGGGCAAGGTGGTGCATCTTAGCGTGTATTTACCTACGATAACGTATAGCCATCATGAGACAGAGAAAGACAGATTCAACCTTGTCTCGGTCTTTTTACCGCAGTACGTTAACGCTGTCAAAATGTGCGCGAAGTTGCATCAGCTTGCACAACCATAAAAAGACATGGACATGTACTTTATCTGCTCCTAGATTTGCGTGGGCCTTCCTGTGCGTTGGCACAGTTCGAAAATCCATCTTCCAGAGCAGTCTCCTGGGCTGTGGTGGCTAACGTGTGCAGTAACTTCTAACCTGTGTGAAAGAACGCAGTGCGCGTTTGGCATTGTCGCTGCCTGGCAGAAAGGCATGCTGCTAGGAAAACCATGAATTTCTAATACAATTACACAGGATGTTTTAGTATATATGTTGGATGGTGAGGATGACAACAAGAATCTAGGTCAAGTAATACTCAAAATTGGGATTGGCCGCGAGATTGATCAGAGTCGCCTCTTAGCGGCTACAGGCTCAACCAAACGAGTTGTGGACGACTTCTGGCATCATCTGCTAGCCTCGTCTGCATGTGCATGCACGTTATGAACGTTCTCAAAGAGCAGCTTGTTTCATTGTTCTTGAGCTTATGATTTTATTCTTGTGCGTGTGCCTATCACAAAGTGAAGGATTTTAACTTGTTAGACTGTATATGTACTGTAATAACATCAATGAGTGAACGTGTTGAAAGCGCCGTATGTGGTTTTCGTACCCTCGATTCGCGGGCATGATTTCAATGTGTGTGCCACCTTGCTATTCCAGCAGTATACACAATGCGGTTGGTGGTGTCATAAAAAAAAAGGTACATATAAATATCGAGGTCTGAACACACGATTTTTGAGACGTCGTCTCGCGAAGTGTTGGTGATATCGCACTCAATTTGGTACCGCAGAACATGAAGTGGTGTCTGCAATGGGCCTCAGCGGTAAACAAAATACAAGACTTTAAGATATTCACTTATAAAGCGGCACACGTGTTATTAGACGTACAATTGCGTGAGTGTCGCTACGCCGTTTCCTTGTGCGGTCCTAGTCACAATAATGTCAGATGTTCTTCTTCGCAAGTGTAGTCTGGCCAAATTCGTACCTCGGCTGCCTGCTTAAAAGGACAGGAAATGATCTGCACAGCTAGATGAGGACCACAGATGACACAGACGGCATAAAACTGATCAGTTGCGGGTGTAAATCGTAATTGGAGCGAAATAATGCAAACTTGGGCAAAATAACATGAAGCGAAATAGAAAATCGGCCGTTTTCTTAGATTTATGGATGCGTTAAACAACCCCGGGTGGTCAAAATTAGTCCAGACAGCGTTCCTCGCAATAATATCCTGGTACTGGCAAGCAAAACCTTGTCATTTTCACATTGTAACTTAAGGTTTTGGTTTTGTGCTGCAATGTTATAAAATGACGGAAAATTGGAGACATAAGTTGCTTAACGAATACATACATAACTGGAGCTGCACTATCACGCGTCGCTGTCAAGCACTTAACCACAAAAAGAAAGCTTAATCCTAAATTGTTAATTTCTATTATGTAACTACTTTGACCGTGATAATGCATTCTCTTAAGGCACCATAGCTCGTGTGAATATGAAACACGCTGAACACTGTTGCTCTATATCCACAGTCCTGAAGGCCTGTAGTTTGCCTAACTAGACTTTTCAACAATTAATACAAAATTTAAAAGAAATCAGTGTCACCGCAAGGCCAACGCAATGAATGCGATAGCAACAAATTGTGATGTTATACGAATGAAAGCTAGCAGCAAGGCCTTTTTGATGCGATCTCTCGTAACTTTACAATTTATGGCTGGCTTTAGCTTGCTTAACTTCGTGAAAGTAAATTTACAGCGGGATGAGTGAAGCATCAGCGATGAAATGCAAAGAGATGAAAAGCTAGGCGAACATGGTCACAGCTTTGGCACTGAAGGAAATTCCTGTTTGACCACCTGCACGTTTCCAAACTCCCATGACGCCTCTCTCCTCCACTCACCTCCGCTATACTATGTTATGCTCTCATCGTTCTTTTTCTCCTCCTCACCCTCCTTTCCTTTTCACAACCCTTCCTATAATATACCATACATGGCTATGTTATGCCCAGTATAGCGCTTGTTTTTACGTTCTTGAATGTTTTCTTCACGCAGTTTAAATTCATCTGTTGAATCTTAGAACCCACTCTGCCTACAATGCTGCGCTTCGTGTGTGTGCGTGCTTCGATGTTCTTATGCGTTGTATTCTTCGCGCTGTTTAAGCTTGTCTGCTGAATACTTCACCCGATTCAGCTCGGCTTCAACAGCTTCGCTATGAAACGCTGGTGAAGGGAATACGGCCAATAAAGGAGGGCGAGCGCTTTTCACTTCGTCTCTTGTCTGCACAACGCGAAGGGGTGATAGCACAGCCTGTTGAAGGGTATATCACCCGTTTGGTAACGTGTGCCGAGAAAGCGCACGCGCCGAAGCTCAGGACCACGCCCTTATGGTAAAAGTTTACACTTGCCGCTCGAGCAAAGTGTCCCCCACCCCCCCTTCTGCCACGGCGTCCATGTTCCTTCGCCCGAGGAATGTCGGGCGGAGCGTTTCTTCTCTGCTTGAGGAGCAATGGACGGCATGCCTCGCACGGGGAGATTTTATTGCATGCTCTCTCCGTGCGAAGGGAATGTCCGGCTCGTTTCATCTCTGCTTCAGCCGCGTTCGTCACCCGCTCGCGCACTTTAACCTGTGGGTACAGCATACGCTGCGAGGGCAATATTATCAATTTAGAATCCATACGGAAGAAGACGTGTGTGGCGAAAACCCGTTGAGCGTGCCCATGTGGTCGCTATCGCAATAAAAGAAATAAAAAATGCGGATACATATTCCCTGCAAACACTAGAGGAAAGTGCAGAAAATTGTATTAAATTCATTACGCAAAAAAGATGCCTTTTCTTGGTAGCCAGATGAGTAAAAACAAAATACACAAGTTACTTCAGCCGCGCAACAGCATCACAGCTATTGTAGGTGGAACACTAGCTAAACACGTGCGAAAAAAAAAACAAGAACAAAACATGTAGCATATTGTCGAAACACAAGAACATTGCCGAAGGCCTGCACCTCGTTCAATGGTACATTGCGCGTCTCTTAAATGCAACATGAACAGGCTGTTTCATACTTAGAGGAAACCTCGGAGCGCATAGTATCGCAATGTGGCAAGTGCTGGAGTCCCCGGAAGCAGCTCGCTCAGGCGCAGACGCTTGAGGTATCTAGTGTTGACACGCGTCGTGCGCTTGCCACATTGTAAAGAAGCATATGTTACTTTCAGGGCAGTGTTCGGAGACCGAGAACGTTCTATTTGGCATCTCTGGTCGCGGCGTATGACGGTAGCCCACAGAGTAAAAATGAACATGTGAACGCGCTCAGTACACCGGGATTCAGAAATAATAAACAAAACATGCTGTCCAACGATGTTTGTATATCAGGTTTTCACCACTGAAGGCTCAGATGCTGGCGTCGCACAAAAATGATTAAAGTTATCGGTTGAGTTCCCACCGTAACGACGCTACTTGATCAACGTAGTGTTTCAGAGTAGGACAAAATGCTGCGACAGCGCTCACCGAAAATTTCTGAGGTTGAAAAAAAAGTGAATCCCCTGTGTGGCAGTTGTCGCGAGCGCTATGCATTCCATGACAAGATGTATTCTTGCTGTGGATTGAGGCTCACTATGTTCACTATGAGAAACTTCAGATACACGCCTAGGGTTGTGATTTCATACGGCTGGCGTGTATTCTAGTATCTTCAAATGAAATAGTTATGGTTTAACAAGAATACTGTGCTCGCCCGTATGTTGCTGGATATTGAATGTGAAAAGCAGACGGTACATACGATGCCGAGTAGCAGTTGGTCTACCAAAAATGTATTTTCCGGAATAGCGTCCCTGTTACATTTATTGTAAGCATTGTTTGCTCCAGCCATAAGTTATAGTAGACATTTTGAAGCAGCCTGTGATATTTCCGCGGCGATCCTGATGATCCTTGACAATTATGGCATACGAAGCCCAAGCCGATCAGAGTGTTACAAGGAGCTGTTTGTGCGTGTGCCAATGTGTCATAGAGTGCCATTCACCCTTCATATTCATTCGCGTGTGACAGTGTGTGCCGTGTTTCACCCTTCTCGTGTGACAGTCTGTGCGGTCGAGACAGAGACTCATATCCTTCACGCCGAAGTGTTCTCGTGGAACACTTCTTGAAATGGGGGCTTATGTCATGGAGTACCCGACGCCGGAACGACGACGACGTTACGGAGGCAGAAACGCGCCAGCACGCGCACAGGAGTGACAACATTTGGCAACGTAATGAGGACGCCCTACTGCACGTGCACGAGTGGCGCGAGCAAAAGAGAGAAAAAAAAAGAACAGGCCATTGTTATGTAATAGGTTCGGGGAGCATGTGTCAGAGACGCCTCCAAGGGCAACCAAGAAGAGGACACCACGGCACGGCACACAAACATCTATTCAAACACACGAAAGCAAACAGGAACAAGATACATACTACAAATACACAAGATAAACGTCAAAATTGTCTCTACATAAGAGTTCAAGCTATAGAACGCTCACAGTTTGTGATGGGGCGAAGCGGTCGTGGCGTTGTCCCTCGCAGACTCGTTCGACTCGACGCGGCAGATGACTTCTGTCCGGCTCTTCTGCATCGAGACTGCTAGGCGCCAGGAACAGGAGACGTGCCGGTTGCGAAGCCCCCTCGGACGTTGGCGCCTGATCAGGTACTTCCGACAGAGGTTGGCCTCCCGGACGTTCACGCTCGGCCAGGCCAACGCGTCTTCACTGCTCGGGATCCTTGCTTCGTCTGCCCACCTTACGTGGCCTGTTCTATTTCTTCTTTTTTCATTCTTTTTCTCTGTCCACGCGGCACGTGCAGCACAGCGTCTGCCATGCGAGGCCAGTCCTGCTGCTGGGCGCGTGCTTGCGCGTTTCTGTGGCCACTTCGTCGTCTTCTTTGTGGCGTCGCTGCACTTCACCACAACCGCGTTCAGCCTCCCACAATAGGACATTTCCAGAAAATACGGCCAGTGCAAGCCACCGTAGCAGACGACGTGGTTGAATATTCCGGTTCTAATGCCGAGTTCACAATGATAAGTTGACTAGCGACAGCAGTACGAAATCCACTTTGGTGGCAGCAAGATCAACTGCAACAGCCATTTCTGCGCCGATTGGTCTCAAACCAATTTTTGCGGCAGCTGCTGTTGGATTCCCTCACCGCGAACCATCAGAAGCGCGAGTCGCAACTTCAAAAAACGGTCGTGCTCTTGTCATATCGCAGTCTTCCGTACTCACTTTTTTTCCCGACAAGAGACAAGTGAAGCAAAAAAAAAATGCCCCCCACCTCCCCGAAGGGAATCGTGAGGAAATGCGAATGCGCCGACACCGACTTCATCGCCTTGAGAGGCGCCCAGCCAGCGAACGGTCGAGAGTGAGGCGCGAGCGGACGGGAGAGTGGGGCGCAGGGAGGAGAGAGAGCGAACGGCGAGAGAAGGGGCGGCGAAGCACTGCACCTACCCTCTCCTACACTCTCTCGCACCACATGCTCCGTTTGCTAGGGGCGAGGATAAGCGCGCGCGCCCGCAGCTGTTGCCTATGGGAGAGGGAGTGGAGAGGTGAGAGATAACACCCCGCCGGCGCGCGGACACCTCCTCAACCTATCCTCCTCCTCCTCCTCCGTGGACAACGCCGGACAACGCGGGACAACGCCGCCTGACATAGCCCGGCTAAGAAATGCATTCGCATTTAATAACTATTCTCACGAGTAGAAATATATCTCGACCTAACCTTTCAAGGACATGTGGTGAACTTGCAGAATGGATGGCATCATCTCGGCGCGACCAAGCTTCTCGCGTTTTGCAAGTCAGGGACTAACCAACCAACACTGATTGCGTCCTTTCTTCTTCGGCGAATGCATGTTTCTGCTCCTCAGACATCGCCAGAAAGTTGACTAGCAATAAATTTCACACTTCAAACAATGTTCACAGCTCGACACTTAACGCACTGCTCAAACACAAAGGACGCACGAAACATACGTGGCGGCGCGACACAGTATATGGGCATTCGCAATGCCCATATACTGTCGCGCCACCAAGCGGAATGCAGCAGCATCCTCTCGAGGATGGTCAGTAGGCGACACAATGGCAGCGCTACGCAGTCGCTCCCTTGCTCGGCTGTGCTAGCCTCAGTGTTAACGCGTTAGCAACAAACAAGGACTACGGCTTTGCATCTTTCCTGGATCAGTGAACAAACCGGGCCCTCCGTGACACGATAAATCTGATTCGTTCTTGCGAGACGCTAAGTTTCCGTGAAAAAGATACGTGGCAACTCGTGCTTTCAGCCATAGTCCACAGCGCACACACATCAGCTTCGCGACGTGTTCTGTAGCCACGTAGGTTAGTTAAATGTTTTCGTCTGACACTTTCATGTTGATACTCACCTTTCTTTACTTGCATATAGCATTCGTCAGTGTTTTCTAGTGCATGAATCCCATCATCACATTGTACGCGGGAAGCAAAATTTGCTAGCGCTGCTAGAGTGTACTACTCTATATACCGCTGCTCCGCTTGTGTTTGGCAGCACACTGCAATCAATCTGATATGTGCCAGCACACTGCAAGCGATTTGGCGATTTGCTTGTTGACCGTTTTGACAGTCAAATGTTCTCCGCGCTCAGATAGCGACGCGGGAGTGGTCGAAGTCGTTCGGCGGAGGAAATTCTTCAGATTGCTTTCAGCAGTGATGTTGAAAGAAACCATCTTTGGTTGGTTGGTAACAACTTTATTGTTAGTCCGGCAGAGCTTTGGCCGACCGGCCCTTAGGTCTCCCACGTGCGGACGTCGAAGTCTTGCCTCACTGCCGCCTCGCGGGCCTGCTGGACAGCCCAAAGTTGGTCGCCGAGACTGGGGCTGCGCAAGGCAGGGGGCCCACCGTGGCGGAAGGGTTCCGGTGCTAGCATCTTGCGGGTTTTTAGTACAGTGCCAGAGCATGTGGGTTAGTGTGGCAGCCTCAGTACGGCAGACTTTGCATAGATTTGTCGGATAAGTATTAGGGTAGAGCCTGTTACACAGTGCGGGGTTGGGGTACGTGCGCGTCTGCAGTTGTCGTAGGGCCGCCGCCTGCGTCCTGTTCAGCTTGTCGCTGGGTAGAGGAAAGATTCGGCGGGCCAGGTAGAAGGACTTGGTAATTTCGTTGTAGCTCATCAAATGGTCTTTGGTGTTGCCCCATAGACGACGGTCGCCGGCGCGGTTCGTGAGCTCGCGTGCCTTGGCGTGTGCCGTCTCGTTTGTCTCGGATACCTCTCCCATGTGAGCCGGGAACCACAAGATTCTGGTTTGAAGCTCTACATCCCGCTTGACTTTGCTATTGCGCAGGACTCTGGCCGCT
>JALIZH010028873.1:0-19425 GCA_030522465.1 Rhipicephalus appendiculatus | reverse complement strand
TTATTCGAATTTCTCGGGTCAACGCTGCCGACGTCAGTTTTTCTTAACGCTCTCGGTTTGAAAATACTAATGTCTGTCCTCGCCGTTCCTGGGTCGACATGACTTGTTAAACACCTGTGGCGCCTACCCGCATTCCGCGGCCCGTGGTAAACGGGTACGTGCTACACGTGTCTGCAGGAAAGGGTTTGACGATGTATACGACAGGATTTTCCCGTTATTCATGTCATGACCAGCCAGACATATTCGTCAACGCATCTTACCTTCCCATACAAATTTTGGTATACCCTAGGTTAAGGAGGCGATCACGAGAGCATCCAGACGTAGGCGGCTAGATGGATGGATGGATGGATGGATGGACGGACGGACGGACGGACGGACGGACGGATGGATGGATGGATGGATGGATGGATGGATGGATGGATGGATGGATGGATGGATGGATGGATGGATGGATGGATGGATGGATGGATATGCTCAAAGTCGCCGAAGTTCGCTAAGAAATGCTTCGCATTTAAAACGAACGCGGTACTTTCCCCCTTCCACTAACTTTAGGCAAAGCGTGCTGTCATATAGACCTACTCCATTCCGTGACATGCTTTGTTTGAGCACTTTCATTATCATGATACCTGGCAAAGAAATAAAAAGTCACTGAAGTGATGCGTATTTGCTGAAACAGTGGCTCGGGAGTGAGTTCGCAACTGCGAATCTTTTTTCTGTGGCCTCATCGACAAAGGTAGTGCAAATTTGGTCGGTTGTAGTTCCAAGGTTATCAATGTTTGTGTAGTTAACGCTACTACGACAGAACTTCATGTGTGTATTTTGAAGACTTATGTTTACTCTAAGGCCAAAATTGTAGGAAGGATAGAAGGAAGAAAGAAATAGATGTGAAGAAAGACAGGTTATTCAAATGTTAGAACCGCCAGCTCCACTAGGCGACGGAACATGGTAGGAGTAGTAAAACTTAATAGAAAAGAAATACTATAAATGAAAAAAAAATAGACGAAGAAAGAGCGCGTCCCCACTCATAGTCGATGGATCGACTCAAAGGCAAGCGATCTGCATGACGCGCGCAGAACACGAAGATTATTCAGGAAGCGCGAATCTCGCTCGATTCCGCTAACGTCGACATCACGAAGCTTGCAGCTGTAAAGCAGCGACTCACCGCTAGTAATGACGAGCTTTCGTAGATCAACGAGCAGTACGACCAGTAAATTCCAACAGAAGATATCGAGCAGCAGTATACTGCAACAGCTGAATATCAAGATGAAGCGGTGAGCAAGCTCGCCGAGCTAAGTTGCCGAATCTCCCAATTGGAACGAGCGTAGCCCGGCCATGCGCAAGCTCCCATTACTGAAAACACCGAAGCAACGGCTTCCAGACACGAAACTCCCGCAAAGTTTATGGCACCCAGGTTGCCGCAAGTGCACATACCATCGTTCAAAGGTGACATCTCACAGAGGACAGGCTTTAGGGAGCAATTTTAACAGCTCATTCATCTGAACAACGAACTGACGCCATCCACTAAGTTCTACTACCTCAAGAGTTTTCTGTCTGGTGACGCAGAAACAGCTATTGCGGGTTTGCCGAAGACCGAATCTTGCTACGCCGACGCCGTTGCTATGCTAAAAGAAAGATTCGATGATAAGACGATAATTATTAAGCACCATCTCACAACACTGAGAAATCTCCCGAACGCGACGACAGCCAACGACATCCGCGGTTTGCGAAAACTGTATGATGCCACGCAACTGCATATTCGCTGCCTTCGAGCCCTAAACATGCCGACACTGACATATTCGGCTATGCTCGTCGACATCTTGGAACAGGCTCTACCGCGTGACATCGGTCTCTGCTTCACCCGAGAGAAACGACACCGCGCCTTGACATTTCCCTCTAACGTACGTGCTGCTCAAACCTCCTCGTCGGTGTGCCAGCAGAGGCATCAGCTGCGCCGGACGCTGAGCTGAACGAACTTTTTCTCTTCATCGGGGTGGAGCTCGAAAGCATAGAGCAGCACGCGTTCCCTCGTCAAAGACCTGCTACGGACGATGACACGGAAGAATTGCATAGTGATGTTCCTTGGGCATCCGTGATGCACATTACGTCTGTCGCAAGGTTGACATGCTTCTTCTGTCCTATTGATTAGCATGGGACATGCAGCTGCAACGCCGATATTCCTCTTGCGGTCAAGAAAGAGCAGCTGCGAAAACACAAGCGGTACTTCCGCTGCATGTCAAGAGGTCATCGAGCGAAGGATTGCCGAGTCAAGCTCACCTGCAGTTCCTGCGTGGAAGACACGCTTCCAGCATGTGTGACACCAATTACCGGAGAGCTTCAACGACCGCAGGAACCTCAGGAAGTACCACAGTGTGCGTTTCATAGAATGCTCTTTCGACCTGCGAAGGCGTATCGTCCGCTGGCCAACCATCTAAGTACAACGCAGTATATCTGCAGGCATTCGGCACTGAGTTGGTCAACAACGACAGCAGGCAGTGCGTTCAAAGCATTGTGGATGGTGGAAGCCAGAAAAGGTTCATTAAGCAAGATGTGGTTTGCAAGGTTAACCTGAAGGTGGTCAGACAGACACGGTTAGCATTGAGTACCTTCGGAAGCACTTGCTCTTCAGCTGCAGAAAAGCGGAACGTATTTGAAATACAGCTTTGAAGCAGAAACAAAAGGTTAACTTTCGCATAGAAGCTGTAGTCGTCCCCGCTATTTGCCACGATGTGACTGTGCCGTCAGCCAACAAGGCATTCGTTCAAGAACTAAGAAGACAAGGCAAGATCTTCGCGAACGACTACTGGACTAAGAACACACCGGGCTCTGGGATCGGCTTGCTGATGGGATTAGATTATCTCTGGCAAGTGATCACCGGTGAAGTCATCCGATGCCCAGACGTTCCAGGTTTAGTATCAATAGACAGCATATTTGGCTGGAGTTTACAAGGACCCCTATGCAAATCACCCCCTTTGGACTATGGCACTCATCTTATCAGCGTTTTGCGAGTGGATACAGAAGAAGAATCTGCAGTAGAAGTCTTACGCTCTTTCCCGAAGCGAGAGCCTACGAGCATCACTTACTCCAGAGAATGCCCTTCTGATAAACTTCTGCAGTTTACGCAGCACAGCGCAGTGGGAGCGGCGAACCAGATTGACGACGAGCAGGGGGACGGTGACTGGTCGAAGCGTGGTTTGGTCAGAGGTGTGGGATGAGAAGAGAATGTTGCCGGCATAGAAGAAGCAAGTGCCACGGACGACTGATTGAGAAAACTGGCCCGGTTGGGAGGCCCATAGTGTTACGGTAGAGCCCAGTGGCTGCGGCAGTGGCGAGCGATATGACTGATGCGTAGGCAGTTAAAACGTATAGGCTTGCCATTAATGGCCCGCCATTCGGACGAATTGCGTTGTCGAGGATAGGTGGAAGCAAATCCAGGAGCGGACAGGCGGTGATAAAAAAGCTCAGTAGACCTTCACCGGGGCGCAGCGATTCTCGAAACTTGGCTTAGCCTCAGCGTACTAAAAGTTACCACTCAGTCCAGAGAGCCGTGCCCTTACTTCCTTCATAACTCACGACGGACGCTTTCGTTTAAGAGGTTTTGCTTCGGACTGGCATCGGCACCCTCTGCATTCCAAACAACAAATTATGCATATGATCGTAAAAGGGTTCAAATGCGTCTTATTTTAGATTTATGATAAATAGTGTATGCACACTCCCGAGAGGATCATCTGAGCAATTTGTGCGCTGATTTGAAACGGCTCTCTGATGCGGGCCTCAGGCTCAACCACAATAGTGTTTTTGAAGTTGCAGAGCGGACTTTGTTTGGCCATGTTGTCAGTGTTAGAGGGTTACTCCCACTTATGTCATCCCTTGAAACCATAACCAAGGCACCATCGCCTAAAACACTAATGAACTCTGTTCGATGCTGGGACTTGCTGGTTTCTACTCCAAGTTTATTCCCCATTTTTGTGACTTTGTGGAGCCAATCCGGGCCTTGCTTCAGGGAAATGCGGCTTTCGATTGCACTTCAGCAGTACAAAGCAGTTTGGGAGCAGGTGAAAGCTCTGCTAACCTCTTGCGAGGGTCTTCATTTCTGCTGTCCTCACCTATGCACGCTAAGACTGATGCCTCCGGATAAGGACTAGGTTCTTCAGCAGGATAACGGAACCTCACTGCAAACGGTCGCGTTCACCTCACTTACCATGCAACTGCATGAACGGCAGTACTCAGCTGGCGAACGTGAGGCTCTTACCTGCATCTGGGCTTACGAGCATTGACACGTTTATCTATGGGAGAGACCTTTCATCCTACGGACTGGTCATGCGGCGTTGATTAAAATTCTTTCAACGACAGTTATCGGTCACCGTCCATTAAGCATTGCGCGCTGGTCCCCACGGTTGGGTTGCTACAACTACACCGTGGAATACAGGAAGGGCAGCGAAAACGTCGTGGCTGACGCTCTCTCTCGGCAGCCCCTACACAGTTTACTCCGTGGTGCAGCAGAAGAAGAATTCACATGCCTCTTGTCTCCAGTCGTTTCGATGCAAGAGCTTCAAGAACGTCTTAAGAAAGTTCGTCCGCGAACTAAGACAGGGACAAGAATGAGGTAACGACACCAGCGCTACTATCAACTGAAAGCTTTATCAAGCAAGCTCAAACATATATACCCAGCACACGTTACCTGCTGTACATGCGCACACTTCTAGGTGCAATGCGAGGGACTATGACACCATATCTTCTTGCTACCCTGTTTGCTTTAGGATGCACACTTCTTCGCTGCTAACCGTAAAGGATGGGTGAGTGATACAAGATGACCCCCTAATGTGAATGTAAAACGCCTGTGCAAGCTCCCGTGTGGTGTGATCACGGTGCTTAAGCAGAGTGATCGTATCAGAAAAGCGCTCTTCGCAACCGCACTGCGCACACTCAATGGATAAAGGCATGAGTGGCCTTCCTTTCAGATACGAGAGGTGCTCCCTTAAGGTTATATTTAGGCAGCGACCCGTCTGCCACACATACACTTGTGCACGACTTAACGGAATACAATAAACAAGTTTCGCCGCACATGAAACAAAGTGAAATTTGTGGCCAACCTTACATGTACGAGTACCCACTCGGCCTCCGGCATCCAGCTTATTTCCAACGATGGAAAACGAGTTGCCCAGTTCATTTTCGTCTGAAAAAAAAACAACATTCAGCCCGTAACTATGTGCGGTCTTTTTTACTCCATGTGATGAAGCATGTGCATATGGTATTACCGCCAATCAGCTTCGTTCCTGATCCTGCTGGTGAAGTTCGCACCCTTTGACGTGCTTGATTAGGCGCCTACAAACGGCCAGTAGCACGAACTCGGGGAAGCCAGCATCTTTCGGCCGCACTACCTCTTCATTGAAGCTGTGTTGTGCCAAATGATGGCACTACCTGGTAACGGCTGATTTCAGGCAGGAGAGGGCTATTCCTTTTTTGATTACCTTCGAATGGAAAGAACGGAAACTCAAGAGGGGCTTGCTAGACCGAGGGGCATACTTAAAATGCATATGATCAGCTGAAAAAAATCAGGTTGAGGTCTAGAAATTGTAGGGTATTTTTAACCATCACCTCACAAGCGAAACTCAGACCTCCACCTCTCGCATTAAAGGCTCTTAAAATGAACATGTACGAACGTTTCCATTTGCACATTGTTCCCTAGGACCAAAAAGTAACCCACATAGCGAAATACCTTAATGGCAACTCCTTGCAAATCTAGCACCAGATCACGCTCCATCCTGCTCCGAAATATATTGCTCAGGACGGGGGCAACCTTGGACCCAATGCATACCCCCGATTTATGGTGTCGTTCTCTCACTCTTGTACCTGTCTTTGTTCGCGCTGAAAGCTTCTAAAGATGTATATGTGCCAACTAGCTCGTCTTTCGGTCCTACTTCAGCTTCAAGAAGCGAGTGCTAATGACCCCGCTTTCTATCAAGGTAAGCACTTTACGACCGTTTCTTCACCTGACAAAAATCTTTATTGAAAGAGCTCCTGGCTTACTTTCATGTGCGAGCTGAAGTCTCAGTTGTAAAGATGTTCTGTTCCAGGGTGAAATGATTGTCGTACCAGCGACTACGACACGCCGTTTTATGGATCTGGCCCTTGAGTCCCATCTGGGCATTAGTCGCACCAATGCTCGCCTGAGAGAGTCCGATTGGTGGTCGTGCATGGATAGTCAGATTGAAGAGCTTGTGCGAAAAGTGTGATTTCCCGTTCCTCTTCCATATAAAGACGGAAAAAATTGGACACTTCGTACATTCCAAAGTGTGTTCGGCGAAAGCGTGTGGCCATTCCACTGACTATGCCATGTCTTTTATCTTTTACACTCTCAGTGGGATAACACACAAACCGAATGACACACATACCGTGGGCCATGGTAAACGGCTATGTGCCTCTCGCGCCTGGAGAAAAAGGTTTGCCGACGTACGTGGTAGAGGTTTCAGGTTACTCATGCCATGACCAGATATTCATATTCGTCAAACTCTCTTACCCTCACATACGAAATTTGGTCTGAACCAAGTTAAGGAGGTGATCAGGAGAGCACAAGTATATACAAACGCTCAAAGCGCCTGTGGGTCGCTAAGAAATGCTTCGCATTTAAAAAAGTCAGTTTCGCCGCTAGGTCGAAGCAAATGAATGCGATAGCAAGAAATCTGAATGCCACGTCAAGAACCGCAAGCAGGTCGAAACGTACAGCGCGCTGCTCAAGAACAAAAAACGCAGGAAAACTACACACACACGACGAGCGCGAACAAACAACGTTCACAGCTCAACACTCAACGTGCTTCTCAATCCCAAAGGACGCACGAAACGTATACCAACAAGTATACAAAGGATGAGCACGAATAGTGTCACAGTCGTTACTTCACTGCGTTTGAACAGCACGCTCTTTTCGCAAACGGGGACTCGCAGGGAGCGAAGTGACCTTCGTGTCCTCTGTAACCACAACGCAATCGCTCCGGTGAAACCCCCGGAGGTACAAACATCGCGCACCGCGAGGCTAAGCACGCGCACGCGGGTGACCACGCACCATTATAGGGGAAAGTACACGTTTATAGGAGCGGGGCGACGAGCGCGCCATTCGAACTATCTCGCCATCTCGCTGGTAATGCAGAGAGCAAGCTGATTTTCTCCCCGAGATAGGCGTACCGCCAGCGGTAAATGAGGTATATAAATAGCTCGCCGTTAATATGTCGAAGGATCAGCGCTTTCGTATCTCAGCGGTTAACGCCGCGCACTGCGGAGTGAGAGGTCGCTCATTCGATTACGCGCGTCGGAAAATGTTTTCCCCAATTGCTTTTCTTTGGGGATTATATATATATGGGACATAACGGTGACGGCGACGCCGACGGCAGAAAGCAGCCGAGTGTGTCCATATAATTGCTATCGCAATAAAATGGTTGATCCCTCCATCGTATGAATCACTTTACAAGAAAGTGGAACGTGTCTTTACGAAAGTACTTTGGTGTTCGTTTTACACTGGCAAAAGAGAGCTTACACGATGTATGCTGCTGTTCGGGGGCTATATTACCGCTTGGTGTGGACGCACCTACGTTGCCGCCTGGTGGAACATCTCCATTGCTTCGACTAACGTCATTGATCAAGATTCAACCATTGCGGTAGGTGAAATAGTTAACACAAACCCGGACACAGCGTACGTTCAATCCCGCGCAAAGTAGGCACCAACCAGCACACATTAAACACTAGCACACAATATGCGCTCATAGATAACGTGATAATTTCAGGAGCGAAACGGCCAGGTATGCGCCAACCACTAATTAAGTAACCTACCCTTCTGGTCGTGCACACACTACAACACAGAGCTTCAGAAACGCGAGAGGCAGTGCTCGCAGCTTGAGCCGTGAACACGCAAAGGCATCCCGCTGCCCGCTTACGTTTTAACGCGATAGCGTTAAAAGAGCTCGTTTCGCAGAAATTCCGGCGTCGGCGTCGGTGTCGGCGTCGTTGGTTGTGAGCGAGAAATCATCATCTTGTCCGTGACCAAAAAATCATCATCTTCTCCGTGACAGAAAAATCCAGAAAGATGCAAATAAAGTAAATAATAAAATTTTTCGCGTCCGAGTGAGGATCGAACCCGGGTCGTCTGCGTGGCAAGCAGGTGTTCTACCACTCAGCCATGCCTCTGGTTGGAAATACTGTGAAAATTACTACTGCTTGGAAATGCAGTGAAAATAACTTCCATGCTTCGCAAACGCAAGCGTCCTTTATATAGGCGTCGCAATATAACATGAAATATCCCAGGAATATTGCGTGGTAAAAGCGTACATTGCCATCGGGCGTCAGAATATGTGACTATCATAACGATTTCGTAGTTTAAAGCCAGTCACCCATTACAAACGGCACACACCTTACTGCGCGTATTCCCTTAACACCACGTAGTGGGTGCATTGCAAGTTCGAAAACATTTGCCACGTTTGCCGCGCGTAATTGCTCCTGGTTTAAAGCATACTACCCATTACATAGTATGCACTAAGTGATTTAAGTACGCAGTAGGGACGGGATATCGCTATCGCGTCCAACTCTTAAAGGCGAAGCTTAAGGGTCCCCCCATTTTTTTTTCTTTTTCCTTCCTTACCTTTCTGTCCCCCCCCTTATCCCTTCCCCAGTGCAGGGTAGCAAACAGGAAATTTTCTTCTGGTTAACCTCCCTGCCTTTCACTAAACTTTTCTCTCTCTCTCACTGCAACAAAGCATTCCCTCAATCTGTTTTAAAACAAACTGCTGTGGAAATCGGGCAGCCAGCCTCAGTGGCGTGGAGTAAGGCTTATCGTAGCCAGAGCACAACGAAGGCACGCTGCCATCGAGACACCCAGCGCTCAGGAAATTAATTCAGGGGCTTTAGAGCGGACATTACTGAAGCGCTTCCAATCGGCGCTCGTTAGTGTCTTGATGCTTCACTTCACCTACCCAATACGGTGAAACCGACGCACGCCAACAATTTAACTGGGAAAGCGAAGTTTGAAAATTAGAAGACGCCTTTTTATAAGCTGATAGATGAGCTTCTGTGGCACAGTTGGTAAGGCGTCCAACTCCCATTGTCGCCAAACGAGAGGTAGATTCGACCACCAGGTCGTCGTACCGAAACTTTTTCTTATGTTTTGCTTTCTCATCTGCATTTTACGAACATATTTCTCCGAAAGAAATACGCCAGTGAAGGAAATACGCCAGTAACACTATCGTGTTAAGGAAAATCAAAGCGCCGTGAAGCTTTGTGGCTATACCCCTTTACGCCTTTTGGGGGGTTGAAGTAGAACGCAGTTAAAATTTCAGCAAGAGTGACTTTAATCTCTTGAAGTACGTTTCACTTAGCATTCTTGATGAAGACGCGGTCCTATACGCAAACATATCACGTCGCTGGCGTTCTGCACCGTTCGTATACGCTATGTTCCCTGACGCCACGTATCGCTGTCGGCGCGACGGTGGCCGGCGGTGACATATCCTAAGCTTTCATTGGCCTATGTCTCTTGAAGTACGTTGCCTGTCTTGTAGTTTTGTGTTCCAAATAGCGTGCACATCTTCTTTTGCGGCGACGCCATAACGTACGTGCAGGCTCCCCGCTCGAAAAGTCGCTTGGACGGCGCACATTAAGGGAGCTGCGGACAAGGACAACGTACACCTGTTAACGGTGCATGTACTGCTTTCGCAGGCACTAATTATGCAGCTTTAGCTGGGTGTCTGCAGGCACTCCACGGAGGTAGGCGGCCAGCCATTTGCGATAGTAGCCTGCGTCCGCGGGGCTGTTCTGGATGCCTAGCTAAAAATGCCTGTTAACGAGTTATAATACAAAATGACCTCTTTATTTCCATCAACGATGAAGGAGACTGCGGGTAAATGTCACTTGAAACACAAGCAACTTGACAGAGGCCCGCAAACACCTCTACAATGCAGGCAGGCAGGGATAGCCTCCATGTTCAGGAGGCAAAAAAAGAAAGAAAGAAACTCATGCAGAAGACATACACTGAATGCAAACTGTCAAACAAATTAATACAATTTCATACAATAAAAACAGCCCCACAAGCCACAAAAAATTAGGAAAGCTACCATTACCGTTGTTTACTGTGTGATCATGGATTGATGAAATGTTCGCGGAGTGTTCGTGAAGAGGTTATTGGTATTTCACTGTCTAATTTATGAAATGAGTTCAAAAGGGTTGGTAGAGTGTTGAATATTCTCTGCATAGAATAATTTGCCCGCGCAGTGACCACTTTCCACTGTACCATGGGACGAGTACCGTATGAATGCGTGTTTTTCGCAAGATTAGATAACTCATGAAAAAAATTACACCATCTCCCGCTAAAGGGAACCATGTGTAGATGTGAAGCAGCGGGCACTAACGCTTACACTGGCGGCGGCGTTGACGCTGGCGCTCATCGCAGCGTTGCGCAGGAGAGAAAACTGGGGAGGCGCAAAGCACGCAGTGATGGAGCGGTGTTTCCTACTGGAACATATCAATCGCTGATAATGGGCAATGAGAGACAGAATACTCCGACTGGACACATAGACCCGCAGTCCGCTTTTAGTTAACGCGCACGCTGCGAATTTTTATTGTTCAACAGCGCACAGGAGAAATCTCCCACCGGCACCAACTTGCAGGTCGAAATCCATTGCCATATATACGGAGTGGCCAGTGAACGGTTGTGCAGCGCGAGCAGTCGGTTTTTTTTAACCGAGTTCTTTTGCGAGATCACCACGTTTTCTATGATGGGCTAGGTCGGGTACTGGCTTTCGACTGCGTCCTATCGTCACTCAGGTTACGCATTCTATGTATCTACGGCCCAGCCCAAGCAGCCAATTCTAATGATTTTTTTCCATGACCTGGACGTGTATTTTTTTGACGGTCGGCATGTGATACTCACCGGAGATTTGAACTGTGTATTAGATACGCGAGCTGACGTGCAGGGCCCGGGATGGGGTCGACCTGACTGGAACGCACGCGAGCTGCGTCGCCTTGTCCAGCACTTTTCTTTAATAGATGTGTACAGACTCGTACATGGATCACAATGTGCCTGGACTTGGTGGCGTGGCTCATCGTCCAGTTGGTTGGATCGCTTCTACGTGCCAAGTGCGCTGACTTCTTATGTGTCGCGTTGCTATGTGTCACCATTACCACGATCCCCTGTTTGTCTCTGATCATCGACCAGTAGCGCTCAAGGCTTGCTTTCCTTTTTCTTCGTCAGTGAGACCATGGCGCCTTGACATTCGCGTTCTGCATGACACGCTTCGCGCTCCAGTTTGTCTAGAGCCTTGCACGCCTCCCCTTCTCGGATCCGGTCCAGAATCGTGGGACGCGCTTAAGGTGCAGTGGCGTCTACACTGCCCAGTTGAAGGGCGTGCTTTGAGACGGCGTATGTCGGAAGAACTAGCAGACACTGCCACAAAGCTACGCATTGCTCTTCGGGTCGATCCACCAACTCCTTTCATGCGCGCATGGCATCGAGATCTACGGAGTCGTTTCCATCGCCTTATTGCAGCATCGTCGTTGTCGGCGGCTGCTTGGCGTTGCAGACGTAGTCCATGTGCTCACCCCGAAGTTCTGCGCTTTGCGAGAAGCTCACTTCTCAGACAGTCGAGTCCGTTGATTACCCAAGCCGCCAGCGCCCTTCCCGTTGCGTCGCCACCTGCGCGCGATCGATCTCTCTTCTTAAGTCATTTCGAAAACATGGCTCGTACGACTTTGTCAGTGCACAATGGTACCACTGAGACATTAACAATGGTTAGTGGTTTGCCTCAGGATGCACCAGAGGTAGCTGCACAACTTTGCGCAAGTCCATCAGCTGATGAGGTGAAAGAGGCATTGTCTTCTATGAAGCGTGGTTCGGCTCCTGGGCCGGACGGGTTGCCAGTTGAGTTTTACTTAACCTTTTGGGAAGACATTGGTGCCACTTTCACCTCTGTTATTTGCCGCTGCTTTGAGGACTTTGATTTCCCGGGTAGTTTTCGCGATGGTCGCATTGTGTTAATTCCTAAACATGACCCATTGTCAGTTCGCTCGGAGGAATGGAGACCAATTACGCTTCTCAACGTCGATTACAAAACATTTGCAGCAGTTGTCACTCGGCGATTGAGAAGCCTGATGCCTTCCTTAATAGGACATCATCAGGCGTGCTCGATCCCTGGAAGAGAGATTCATAGCCTCTCCTTTGTTACGCGTGACATCATTGCATACACGATAGCGAGATCAGCACGTGGGCTCTTGGTTTCCCTTGATCAAGAAAAGGCATTCGATCGCCTTGAGCACAGCTACATATTTCGCGTAATGGCGGCGTTTGGCTTCTCGCAAAACTTTGTTGAGCTGCTCAAAAACGCATACAGAAATATACACAGCTCATTGTTTCTTGATGGCTATGAAAGTGCCCCATTTCCTGTTACCCGCGGAGTGCGCCAAGGTTGTCCTCTATCTCCAGTGCTTTTTGTGCTTAGTCTCGAACCATTCCTGCGCTCACTGCTTAATGATCCATACGTTCGAGGCCTCCCACTACCTGGAAGTGGAACGGTGAAGGTGACAGCTTTCGCCGATGATATGACATTGTATTTGAAGAATGAGGACAGTCTGTCTCGTAGCCTACGGCTTTTTTGCTGAGTATGGAGATATTTCAGGTGCGGCGTTAAATTTTTCAAAATGTCGATATTTGTTCATTGGTTCCCCAGACACCTGCCTAAGTTCTTTTTTTCCGTCTTCAAAAAAAGCGACTCTATTCGCATTTTGGGGGGTCGATTATACTTACTACGGCATATCAGCGTCCGTGTGGGTTTCAATACTCGAAGATGTAAAACGGCATGTTCAGGAAGCGCAACAGTACGATTTACCTCTATTGGAAAGGAGGTACTTAGCGCAGACTGTATTTTGCGGCCATGCATGGTACGTTTGTCATGTTGTACAACCCCCATTGCGAGTAACTAGGTCGACGCAATCCCTTCTCGGCTCATTTTTCTGGTCGGGTGGAACTGAGCTGGTTTGTCGTGCTGCGTTGGGGCAACCACGCAGCAGAGGCGGATTCGCATTCCCATCCGTGTCTGTTCGCTGTCGGTTGCTTGCTCTACGATTCTTGCTTCGCTTGCTACACGGTGATCAGCGCCCCGCGCGTGATCTTGCCTGCTACTTCTTAGGCACTAAGATAAGCTATTTGTTACCGGAAGCACGACTTAATTCTGCGCCGCATGTTCTTGACGTACCTGCATTTTACTCAACGGCTGTAGCATTTTATCGTCACGCATAGCAGGTCTGTCCTGATGTAGATATCCTAGAAAACCGTGTGGTAGATATAACGGCGGCCCTGCTGCTCCCTATGGTTCCACCAACCCGTCTAGCACGTTCTAGTCGTGTCTCGTGGGGCGCTATAACGGCATCCTTTCTGCCTGGCCATCTCCGCGACTTTATGTGGCGCCTGGGATGGCGAGTACTCCCAACACGAGACAGACTAGAGAGGTGGGGCATGGTCCCATCTTCCAATTGCCCTAATCGCCCACTACAAGAGTCAAACCAGCATGTGCTACAGCAATGCGTAACTGCAAGAAGTATATTGGAGAGCCGTGAACACAGGTTTCCGTGGCCTAGGAGCTCATCGTTTTGTCACTTCTGGTCGATGCTCACGTAGTCGCTTCGCACGCCTTCTAATTGCCGCGGGAGCTTTTTGCTTGTGGCGAAACAGATGTGAAGCCGTTGCAGCGGGTCACCGTCGTCGTGCTCTGTTTCCAATACTGGAACGCTTATACTGCGAACTACTGTCCTTTTTGTCGGAGGAATTGTTCTTCCTTGGGGAAGAGGAATTTCTACGGCAATGGTCATGCCGCTTCTTGTCGGTAGTCGATGGACGTGTGCGGCTAGTTTTTCATCTGGCCTGGTTCCCTGTAGCCAGGCCACCAGACAGTGATTGGTTAGCGCATATAAACTGGATGTGCTTATTATTTTTGTGCGCGCATGTCACAGTATGCTTGTAGGTACTTGTGTATATACACTTCATGCTAACGCTGTACATTATGTAAATTATATGCAACATATCATTTACATATTTACTGACATGTTCACCGAGTCATGTGCATTGTGTATATACATAATTGTGTACATTGTATATATTGGGATAAGCTGTGTGTAGTTAGTCCTTAGCAGTATGTGTTACGGACACTTTGTGGACTTGGACATTTTTGTAAAAACGTTTCATGTATATTGTGCTGTCATTAGTGTATGTTATTGTCCTTGTGGTATAGACGCTGTTTCGATGCGTTCGTAGCGTCTGATGATGAAATAAACTTTTTCTAAACACAGAAACTCGCTAGCAGACGCTGCCTGCGTCGGCGCCGCGAGGCGAGAGGGGGAGCGTAGGAGAGGAGAGAGGGAGGTACGCGCATGCGCAGTGGGAGTGTGGACGCCGCGGGCAGGGATGCCTAGAGGAGAGAGGGGGAAACGTAGGAGAGGAGAGAGAGGTGGGACGCACATGCGCAGTGGGAGTGTGGACGCCGCGGGCAGGTATGCCTAGAGGAGAGAGGGGAGAGCGTAGGAGGGGAGAGAGCAGGCGAAGCGTATGCGCAGTGAGGGTGTGGTTGCCGCGGGGAGGGATGCCTCGAGGAGAGAGAGGGGAAAGGAGGTTTTCATTTATTTTTTTAAAGGGTTTGCGCATGCGCAGTAAGGGATGTCACGCCGCACACCGGATTAAGCTCGGCCATAAGATGCTTCACATCTAAAAATTGGCCGTCGCTGCAAATGTCGTCGAAAGACGATAGTCTTGTGCCGGCCGTACTACTATGTTTTGCCTTGCCTGAGACAGCCTAAAAACACTAGGGTCTTTAGAATTGCGTACCTATGTATTTTCTAATAAAGAACACACGTCCTGACACTTACATATTAATGTTGTGCCTCAGGAATGCCTAGTATTTGCTTTTTTGATCGAATATGTTCACAAATATGAGCGTGAACACCAGTTCAAGATGGCTGGGCGTTGAGAAAGAAATCGGGTAACCGACAGACAGACAGACGGACCAGAATTTTTTGCGTTTAAGTATCCCAAGAAAGACTATCGTCTTCGAAAGTTCTTTTATTTTTCGTTTCAACACTAGAGACCATTATTCGCATTGTTGTAGAAGCTCCCGTACTATGAGCGATGCAATCACTTATCAAGAGCGATTGTTTGCTGATGCCAGATTGTGTATCCACTGCTCAAGGCAAACGATGTTTTATTGAGATGTACTTTCATGCAAGTCCTAACAATAGATCGCTATTGAGTGCACAGGGAGCTACCGCGCGTGGAAACATGAAAAAACATGGCTGATCCCTCTGTCAAAGGAATCGGTATAACACAAAATGAAACGTGTTCGACGTGGTTGAGCGTTTATTATGCATTGTTTCGCCACAAGCGCGAAGGAATGAATGCTACAGCAACAAATTATAATGTCACACGAAGAACGGAAAGCAGATCGAAACTTGCTGCGCGCACCTCAAGCAGAGAGGACGCTAGAAATGAGTATACGCAGGAAGAGCGTGGAGTGACAGCTGTCACACCTCGACACCCTAAAACGCGCTGCTGAAACACAAAGAAAGGCGCACGAAACGAACGCAGATGTATACGCAGGACGAGCGCGAACAACTGTCACAATTGTTACTTCGTGTGTGAGAAGCGCGCTCATTTATTTATTTATTTATTTATTTATTTATTTATCAGAGTATCCTCAGCGCCAAAAGGCATTACAGAGGGGGGTTACACAATACATAATTGATAATAAATACATATTTACAGGTCTAAGTTGCATAAAAAAGCACAAAAAAAAAGATATCAATGTATTAAGCATTGGACAGCACACTCAAGAATTAATGATGACAACAAAATTAAATCAAAGGGCACATAGCATCATAACAAGGAGTAGAAGGCAGAGTTAGAGGTGACGGTGGCAACATCATTAGTAAGATGATGTTGCCAACATCTTTCGTAAACGCGGCCGCTGCGGCGAGCGACGAGACCTTCGTGCACTCTTTAACCACTGTAACTTCAAAGCAAACTTGCAGAGGAAGCACAAGACGTACAAAGAGCCCCAGTGCCCCAATACGAAATAAGCGCCCGCGCGCGAGCGACCACACCCTGGGAGGCGTGCGCACATCGCAGCGAGAGGGGCGACGAACTTTAGAGCGCGCCCCTCGGCGCCACCTTCGCGCCATCTCGCTAGTGATGACGAAAACACGCTGAAGTCGACGAGCTCTGAGGACCGCCTACGGTATATGGTGTATATAAATAACTCGCCGTTAATAAGTACACTCCTGAGGCCGAGTGGTCTCGCGCCTTGCGCTGCGGAGTGAGATGTCGTTGGTTAAACGCCCGGCGACGAAACTTTCTCTTGTAGTTTTAGATGCGAAGCATCTTATGCTCAGGGGCTATGTCCGTCCCTCCCGCGTCCCGCGTCCCCCCGTCCCGCGTCCGGCCACTTTCATGACGTAGGGAAGCACCCTTTATGCGAACCAGAACACTGTAGTAATATGAAGGCCGTCAACCCTACCACAGTCATCAGAGTCATGGCCGAGAGCACAGAGAGGCTGCTTAGCAATGGCTAGGCAGGTGGTGTCTGTCGCCCAGGTTGACCCCATTCCTTGAGTCATGGCCGAGAGCACAGAGAGGCTGCTTAGCAATGGCTAGGCAGGTGGTGTCTGTCGCCCAGGTTGACCCCAGTCCTTAATCTTGCTTTCATGTGTTTGGAGGGAGCTTGGTCCGTCCCTCCTTCCCGCGTCCCACACCACCACACCGCATGCGCATCCCCTCCCCCTCTCTCTCCTACGCTCACCCCGTTTCTCTCCTCTAGGAATCCTCTACTCTACGGAGCGGCCCCCGCGTCCCACACCCCCCCCACAGCGGATGCGCGTACCCTCCCCTATGCTCTCGTACGCTCACCCCTTCCTCTACTCTAGGAATCATCTACTCTACAGAGCGGCTTCCGTGTCCAACACCCCCACAGCGCATGCAGGGTCCCCTCCCCCCTCTCTCTCCTCTCCTACGGTCCCCCCCCGTCCTTTCCTCTAGGAATCCTCTACGGAGCGGCGCGCACGACAGGTGGTGTGACAGCTGCATACTCCACTCGGGGCGCCTCGGTAGTTCCGCGGCATGAAAATGACGGAGCGCGCGCGCCTCATTCTCTCTCCTGTGCAGCGCCGCGATGATTGCCCGGACCACTGCCATGAAATGAGAGCGGCGACGTTCCTCCCGCTCAAGCTAATTATCTCCCCCGCGCTATCTACTGTACGGAACGGCGCCCGCGTCCTACACCCCTCCAGAGCATGCGTGTCCCCCCCTCTCTCTCCTCTCCAACGCTCACCCCCTTTCTCTCATCTAGGAATCCTCTACTGTACGGAGCGGCGTCCGCGTTCCACATCCCCACAGCGGATGTGCGTCCTCTCCTCCTCTCTCTCCTCTACGCTCACCCCCTCTCTCCCCTCTAGGAATCCTCTACGGAGCCATATAAGAACCCCTATCCCTCCACTTCACCGACCATAAAGCCGTTATAATGAAGGGGTCCGGAAGCCACGTCTAGCTACCATTTACGAATAAATAAAATTTCTTGTATATATACACACAGTGTTTCTCACGTCTTTGATGATGTACTGGACGAAAACCCACGGAAGATTCATGGTTTACCGATGAACCTCCAGAGTTTCGCCCACTCATCATAATTCACTCAGTGGATATGCTGTGATTTTAGATGCGAAGCATCTTATGCTCGGGGCTTTGTCCGTCCCTCCCGCGTCCGCCGTCCCCCGTCCGGCCACTTTCATGAAGTAGGGAAGCACCCATTATGCGAACCAGAACAATGTAGTAATATGAAGGCCGCCAACCACTACTACAGTAATCAGTCATGGCCGAGAGCATCTACTCTACGGAGCGGCGCCCGCGTCCCACAGCGCATGCGCGTCCTCTGCCCCTCTCTCCTCTGGGAATCCTCTACTGTACGGAGCGGCTCCCGCGTCCCACACCCCCCACAGCGCATGCACGTCCCCTCCCCCTTCTCTCTCCTCTCCTACGGTCCCCCCCCCGTCCTCTTCTCTAGGAATCCTCTACGGAGCGGCGTGTACGACAGGTGGTGTGACAGTTGCATATTCCGCTGGGGGCGCCACGCTCGTTCCGCGGTATGAAAATGACAGAGCGCGCGCGCCTCATTCTCTCTCCTGTGCAGCGCAGCGATGAGCGCCCGGACATCTGCCGTGAAATGAGAGCGGCGACGTTCCTCCCGCTCAAGCTAATTATCTCCCCGCTGCTTCGCATCCACACATGGTTCCCTTTAGCGGGAGATGGGGAATTTTTATTTGCGATCTTTTGTATATATTTTACAACGTAACATCCATGACGGAAATACGTCAGTGGAGCCGTGGTGAATCCCGGCATAAAACACTTTCGTGTTAAAAAAACACAGCATATCCACGGAGTGAATGATGATGAGTGGGCGAAGCTGCGGAGGTTCATCGGTAAACAGTGAATCTTCCGTGAATACTGCCCGGTACATGATCACCGACGTGAGATCGGGCGCGTTTATACTAAAGGGTCGATGAAAGTTATGGTGACTGAAGCAATCATGGTTACACCCTGAAATCTTCAGTGGTTTCGCCCAGAAGTAATCGAAGGGATAGTGTGTGTGAAATTTTATTCAAACTTCAACGACCGGTCGTCGTCCATAGTCCGCCAAACAGCACGATCCGGCAAGCGCACTTGTACGGCGGTCTGCGCAATCGAAGAGCAGCTGCACCGCCAACGCCATCTAGCGTACCTTCACCCAACCGCCATATTGTACGCATGTCTATAGGACAGCGCCCTCTCGGAAACGAGACGAGAACTGGAGATGACGGCACCATATCCACGGAGTGAATGATGATGAGTGGGCGAAGCTTCGGAGGTGCGTCGGCAAACCGGTAATCTTCCGCAAATTCTGCGCAGTACATCATCGACGACGTGAGATCGGGCGCATTTCTACTAAAGGGTCGATGAGAGTCATGGCGACTCGCAGCTCACTTTAATTTTACATGTACGTTGTGAATTTTTTTATTGTTTAATCACGCACAGGAGACATCTCACACAGGCACTACCTTGGAGGTCGGAATCCAGTGCCTACTGGCTACTCAGGATGCATGGATCACCGAGGACCGCCGAGGTGATGCCATAAGGAGCTTCGCCCCTATATTCCATAAGGAGCTTCGCCCCTTTGCCCCTATATATATATATTCATCATATACAAGTACCGCCATCTAGCGGACATTCCAAGAACTAAAACGAGAGGTGGCTACCTACTACATGCATCGAGGACGCACGACCCACGGCTTAAGGAGCTTCGCCCCTAAAAATCTGTGTGCAGAACATGTAGATGCACCAAGCATATTTTATTGCGATAGCAATTATGTGGACAGTCTCGGCTGGTT
>JALIZH010028872.1:0-15054 GCA_030522465.1 Rhipicephalus appendiculatus | reverse complement strand
CCCGCGTCCGGTCACGTTCATGAAGCGGGGAAGCAGCCACTCAGCGAACCAGAACACTGTAGTACAATAAGGCGAACCCCACCACCACAGTCACCAGTCATTGCCGAGAGCACAGAGTGGCCTCTCAGCAATGGCTAGGCAGGTGGCGGATGCAAGCAAATAATAACAAGCACTACCGGTGGTGTCTATCGCCCACGTTGACTCCATTCCTTCATCTTGCTTTCATGTGCTTGCGGAGGCTTTGTCCGTCCCTCCTTCCCGCGTCGCATGCCCCTCTCTCTCCTACGCTCCCCCTTTTCTCTCCTCTAGGAATTCTCAACTATACGGAGCGGCGCCCGCCTCGCGTTGACTACGCTCCTTAATCGTGCATGCATGTGCTTGCGGGGGCTTTGTTCGTCCCTCCTTCCCACGTCCCACACACGCACAGCGCATGCGCGTCCCCTCCCCTCTCTCTTCTCTCCTACGGTCGCTCCCGTTCTCTTTTCTGGGAATTATCTACTCTACGGAGCGCCGCGCACGACAGCCTGGTGCGACAGCTGCATACTGCGGTGGGGGGCGCCACGGTGGTTCCGTGGTATGAAAATGACGGAACACGCGCGCCTCATTTTCTCTGCTGTGCATCGCCGCAATGAGGGCCCATACTGCTGCCGCGAATCGGGAGCCATGACGCTTCTCCCCCCTCAAGTCAACCATCTCTCCGCTTCTTCACATCCACACATGGTTCCCTTTAGCGGGAGATGGGGAAGTTTTTTAGATGCGAAGCAGCTTAAGGCGAAGTTCAATACGGTGGTGGTGGTGGTGTGCGGCGTCACCACCCTTACTGCGCATGCGCAAGCCCTTTAAAAAATAAAAAAAACATCCTCTCCCCCTCTCTCTCCTCTAGGCATCCCTCCCCGCGACGACCACACCCTCACTACGCATGCGCGTCCCCTCCCTCTCTACCCTCCTACGCTCCCCCCCCTCTCTCCTCTAGGCATCCCTATCAGCGGCGTCCACACGTCCACTGCGCATGCGCGTCCCCCCCTCTCTCTCTCCTCTCCTACGCTCCCTCTCTCTCACCTGCCCCCCTCTCTCTCACCTCCCTCACGCAGACAGCGTCTGCTAGGCGAGTTTCTTGGTTGAAAAAACCGGCTGCTCGCGCGACACAACCGTTCAATGGCCACCCCCGTATATATGGCACTGGATCTTGACCTGCAAGGTAGTGCCGGTGGGAGATTTTAAATGCGAATGCATTTCTTAGTCAGGCTATGTGAGGCGTCCGGCGTTGTCCGCGGCGGCGTCCGCGCGCCGGACAGGTGTTATCTCTCCGCTCTCACTCCCTCTCCCATAGCAACAGCTGCGGGCGCGCGCGCTTATCCTCGCCCCTAGCAACCGGAGCATGTGGTGCGAGAGAGTGTAGGAGAGGGTAGGTGCAGTGCTTCGCCGCTCCTTCTCTCGCCGTTCGCTCTCTCTCCTCCCTGCGCCCCACTCTCCCGTCCGCTCGCGCCTCACTCTCGACCGTTCGCTGGCTGGGCGCCTGTCAAGGCGCTGGTAGAAGTCGGTGAAGGCGAAATCTCTCGGCGCAAGATATTCATTTGCATTTCCTCACGATTCCCTTTCGGGGAGGTGGGGGCATTTTTCTTGTGCGTTGTTGAGCAATAAAAATTTGCAGCGTGCGCATTAACTAAAAGCGGACTGTGGGTCTCTGTGTCCAGTCGGAGTCTTGGGTCTCTCATTGCCCATGAGCAGCGATTGGCATGTTCCAGTAGGAAACACCGGTCCATCACTGCGTGCTTTGCGCCTCCCCAGATTTATCAAATGCGCAACGCTGCGACGAGTGCCAGCGTCAACGCCGCCGCCAGTGTAAGTGTTAGCGCCCGCTGCTTCGCATCTACACATGATTCTCTTTAGCGGGAGAGGGTGTATTTTTTTTCAGGGGATACATCTTTCATTTCGGCTCACCCAATTCTTCACGGCGGACTCTGGTTGTGCCCCACTGCCACTTTTGTTGTTGCGTGCTCTTCCTCCTTTCTCTGTATTGGATGGGAGGGTACGGAGAACATACGCTCAAACGCTAAGGGAGTCATTTGCAGCGTTGAAAAACACACGTACATTTGTCGAAACGTCGCCTCGAGCACACAACCTTTCTTTACGAATTTCTCGTCGCAAACTTTTCATATATCAAATACATAACGAATATCGTGTGCTTCTCATCAACTTTCCCTGCAAAGCTAGGTATTGTGACACGTGTTTGGGACCTGTTAGAATAGCAACTATAGGTACTCTCGAATGAAACGCTCGATATTAAGGATACCGAAACATTCCGCCGCGCACAATATAGAAAGCAGCGAGCGGCACGGGCAGAAAAAGTGCAGACTGGAGTATGTGCAGTGCGCTGCAGTAAAAAAAGCCAGTGTTTTCAGCATTTCACAGTGATCGCCAACATTATAACAGCGAGGACAGCATCCCTACGTGTGCGACCAAAAGCCAAAAAAGTACTGGTATGTATATATATATATATATATATATATATATATATATATATATATATATATATATATATATATATATATATATATATATATTGTTATGGGGAATATATAGACTCGTAGGGGTGGGTACAGATGTATTTTACAACTGCCTAAGCGAGCAGCGCCACCGATACTGATCGGCTCGCTCCAGTCTATCTTCTTTGTCGTCCTTCCCTTCGTCCTCTTCATCTCGATGCCACTTGGTACGTAACAATATATATATTGGTGTTGTGCCATCAACACGAAGCCGGCGCATAAGCGTAGCGCTGTTGTAGTCACGAATAGGTCTGATTCTATGCAGAGGCCAACAAACCGTTCTAGTCCTATTGAAAAATTGAAGAACACTTTGTACATTCCAAAGTGTGTTCGGCGAAAGCTTGCAACCATTCGACTGACTATGCCATGTCTTTTTGTTTTGTCGGACGGACGGATGGACGGACACGAAAGGCCGGACGGACAGAGACACATGGACGGACGGACTCACGGACGGAGGGACGGACGGATGGACAGCAACGGACGGATGGACGGACGGATGGAGACGGACGGACGGTCGGACAGACGGACACACGGATGGACGGATGGACACGGGCGGACGGATGGACGGACGGACGGGTGGGTGGAGGGACGGTGGGGAGCATGAGACATTAAAGGCTTTCGCCTTAAAAGCTACGAAACTTCTACGAGAAGTCTTGAAAAAGTTGACGTGGACCTTGGGTGTTGTGATGGAAATTCTTCGTTTTTGTTCGTAACGGCCCTCTATGGCTGAGCCACTGAGAGTCTTATAGACAAAGCAGTTGGTTTAACAAACAAACACACGAGACATTTAATCAAGAATTAAAGTGAAAACTATGTATGTACACAAAACTACACTTAGCAAAAGTTCACTGCACACGGCAAACCACTCCAATCACAACCAAAACGTAAGTTCAATGTGCTAAACTAGATAGTCTAGCTCTAACGCGGCTGAGCGACGAGCGGAGATGAAACCGAGTTCAGTCTGACCAAAACACGGATGCTTGACTGGTCGAGTTGACGTGGGCTGGCTGGCGACGACGATAGAGCGGCGGTTGGTGGGCGAGACGTTGAGATGCCCGGGGCAGACGGGGACACGGACGGACGGATGAACGGAATGGACGGACGGACGGACACGGATGGATGGATTTACGGACGGACGGACACGGGTGGGCGGACGGATGGACACGGATGGATGGATGGACGTACGAACGGATGGACACGGAAGGACGGACACGGGTGGATGGACGGACGCCGGACGGACGTGAGCATGAGACATTAAAGGCTTTCCCCTTAATATCTGTCCACCATAACAATGGTGGATTCCACCATCCATCATTATGGCACTGGAATATGGTGGCATATGGTGTATGCTGGCGTATGATGGATGCTAGAGTGGGGTGGATGCTGGGTACCAATGGAGCGCAAATCGGCTCTAAACCGTCATGACCATCGTGCGTAGCTGTCATACATAAATATAATTGCATAGAAAACAATGAAGAAAGCATCAGCGAAAAAAATCACAGCATATCCACGGAGTGAATGATGATGAGTGGGCGAAGCTCCGGAGGTTCATCGGTAAACCGCGAATCTTCCGTGAAATTCGCCCAGTACATCATCAAAGCATGTGAGACCATATCGCGATGCCATGTGTTGTATGGCGTCGCGATCGTCATCATCATCAGCGTCATCGTTAAGACGCATAGTGGGTACATTCCATGTGGTGTGCCGTGATGGCAGCGTCATCGTCATCACACAGGCGGTGTGGCTACTACGTAGTACAAACTACAGGGGACGCACGACCCACGGCATAAGGAGCTTCGCCCCTAAAAAAACGCCTGAAAAAAAAGCCTTCGGGCATGGGATCAAACGCTCCACCTTCGGATCCCTGAGCCACGTACTCTACCACTACGCCTCGCTGAAACATGCCTCGCGTTTTGGAGAACGACTAGTCATCACACTAACTCACCGTTTAACTTCAGCGTTCTATGTCGTGTACTTGACACAGACACGATCTTCACTTCCCACTAAAATTTTCATATTTATTAAACACAAGAAAACGCTTGCAGTAACGAATGGCATGTACATAACCGCAACAGCGCTAAATTTTTATAAATGCGAAGCATTACTTAGCGAACTTCAGCGACTTTGAGCGCATCTATCTATCTATCTATCTATCTATCTATCTATCTATCTATCTATCTATCTATCTATCTATCTATCTATCTATCTATCTATCTAGCCGCCTACGATTTGTGCTCTCCTGGCCGTATGGTTGAATAGGATTTATACCAAAATTGGTATGGCACAACATGACTGTAGGACGAACACGAGTGACTGGTCATATCATGAAAATCATGTATAACTTGTCATGAAAATTATGATTTACACGCCATGGTGATAGTGCTCCTGAGGCCGTTTTCTTAACTTGATATATCCAAAAATTGGTACGATGAGACATTTCTTACTGATTGACATAAATGACAAGTCGTAATATAAAAATCATGACCTGGATGTCATGTAAATGTACAAATGATTTACGTGCCACGCTCATGGCGCGCTGACGGCTGTTTTGTTGCTGGATATACACCAAATTTCCCATTGCGTGACGTGACTGTATGGAAATATGCAAATCATGACATCTCACGTGCGACATGACTTGCATGCCACGCTCATGGCGCGCTCATGGAGGCTTCGCTAGCTTTATATACACCAAAATTGGTATTCCGGGGCGTGACTGCATAGTGAACATAAGTGGCAGGAGGTAACATTTAAATAGACCAAATAAACCAAGTCGTCAGCATTTATGGCTCCCAAAAAGCTGTCATCATCCTGGTCGTCGGGCGGTGGTGGTCGACGGGGCCACGAGACAGGCAGTCGGCGTCGGAGTGTTTTCTACCGGACTCGTCTATGACGGTAATGTCGAATTCTTGAAGTCTCAGGCTCCACCGCGCGAGGTGACCTGAAGGGTCCATCAAGTTAGCTAGCCAACACACCCAAGACGTGACCCAAGAACAGAAGGTCCTCATATACGAAGCGAAACTTTTCTGGCTTCAGGGTGAGTCCGGAGGCCTTGATTGCTTGTAGTACAGCTTCAAGGCGCCGGAGATGTTCTTCGAAGTTTGAAGAAAACACAACGACGCCTTCCAAGTACACAAAGCAAGTCTGCCACTTCAAGCCGGCCAGTACAGTGTCCATAACACGTTGGAACGTCGCAGGTACCGAGCAAAGGCCAGACAGCATGACCTTGAACTCGAAGAGGCCATCCGATGTTATAAAGGCAGTCTTCTCTCGGTCTCGCTTCGTCGACTTCGATTTGCCAATAGCCGATCTTACGGTCCATCAACGAAACATACTTCGCCTTCTGGAGTCGCTCCAGGGCGTAGTCTATCTGTGGGAGAGGATACACGTCCTTCTTCGTGATTTTGTTCAGTCGGCGATAATCGACGCAGAAACGTAGGGTTTCATCTTTCTTCTTCACTGAGGTCTTTCGAATTCTTGCCGACGCCGAGAAGCAGTATTTGAATTGCAGGTGCAGTGCTTTGAGTTCGTCTTGTTTGGCCTTCGGAAGGCTCGGGTTGACGTCGAAATCTGGTTCGGGACCACGATTCGTCGAAGCAGGTTCGGCAGCATCGAAGCGGGTGAAAGCATTGCTCGCGGCGACGCATTTGTGGATGTAGGCGACCGTCGTACCAATGTTGAGGTGCCTATAATCGTGACTGAAGTTTCTCAGCACCACCTCTGCTTTACCGTCACGCACCTGAGCTATACCTCTTGCGATGCAAATTTGACGCTTAAAGAGTAGGTGCTGATCGCCCTCGATGACGCCTTCAAGGTTCGTGGGTTTTTCGGTGCCGACGGAAATAATGACGCCAGAGAGCGGAGGGACGGTCACCTGCTGTTCTATTACATTCAACGCATGGTTCCCTGGCGTCGCGTGCGGTGGGAGTGCTTTTTCTGAGGTTAGTGTTATCGACTCAGACCTCAGGTCGATGACGACGCCGTGGTCGTTTAGGATGTCCATTCTAAGTATCAGATCCCTGGAGCAGTGTTGTAGGATAACAAAGCTGGCAGGATAAGTTCTGGTTATTGATGGGGACTCTCGCCGTGCAGACTCCATTTAGCGTTGTCAGGTGGCCTCCAGCTGTCCGGATTTCGGATCCACTCCACGCGGTCTTTACTTTGTTCAGCTTCGCGGCGAATGGACCGCTGACGACGAAATAGTCGGCCGCAGTGTCGACGAAAGCGGTAACGTTGTGGCCGTCGATGAGAACGTCGAGGTCGCTAGTCCGTCGCCTTGCGTTCCGGGCAGGTTGCGGCATCGGATCACGGCAAGCGTCGATTCGTGGCGCTGCTTCCATGCTGCGTCATCAGGTCTTCCTCGATCCACGAGGTTTCGTCGGCAGGGCTCTGTCTGCTTCGCGTCGTGTTCAGCAGGTTTCGTCGCGGCGACGCCGTCGGCGTCGGCGGAGGATCTTCGGTAGTTCGACGTACAGCAACCGCACCTCCATCAGTTGCTGCCTTAAGTTTTCCGGATAAGGGCTCGGAGAGCGGCCCCGAGCAGGGACGGCGTTCTGCCTGCGGTGCGGTGAGATGTAGCACCCTGGCGAAGGCGATGGGGGAAGATCCTCGGGGCGTCCACTGTGCTCCTGGAGGTAGTCGGCGATGTCGCGTGGTCGTTCACCCCGCTGAGGACGCGGCGCGTCTATGGCGAAACCACGCAGTCCCATCTAGCGGTACTGGCAACGGTGGTAGGTGTGGCCAGCTTCTCCGCAGTGGTAGCACAGGGGTGCGCCAAACGTCGGTCTTCCTCGCAGCAGAACGCTGGCCGGTGGGTGGACGGTATGGCGTTGGTGGCGGTGGCAGCGGTTGGTGGCACCCTGGGTTGGAAAGTTGGTGGCTCCCTGGGTTGCTGGAGCACTATTGATGCAGTCGGCACATCGTCATTGTGGTTGAAGACAAAGTCTTGGTTTGCCTGGTGATTTCCGGTAGGAGCCCGTCCTCTGGCTGTAGTCTCTTCTGCCTGCGGCTAGTTCGACGATCAGCGTTGCCCTTTGCGTCGTCTTCTTCGCGGCTTGGGTTAGGGACAGTGCCTCACGGGGGGCATCCGGAGCATGGACGAAGCAGCCCCCCTCCACCAGATGTCACGTGGTAGTGACATCGACGAATACAGCAGGCGACGTGTCCAAGATGAAACTGTTTACTTTGGCCGAACTTGTGGCCGAGAAGCGGAAAGGTTAGTTTACAGCAATACACACGATATGCACTGATAGCGGCGAACAGAGCGTCGGCCGTCGATCAACTGATCATCGTTGCAACGTGCCGGCTTTTATACATCACGCGTCAAACATTCCAGCCTTATCACTGGTCGTCGCGCAAGCTCTCGAATAATCTTGAGTTTTCGCGCGCTGTGCGAAATGTTAACAAAATAATCTAGTACGAACGTGAAGCTTCTCGAACACTGCGGCGTGACCTGCGCCGAGAATTGCTCACAGTCTTTGTCGGTTCAAACACAGCACATCAAAATAGTACGCGTGGCAATATTGACCAGTCTCTCCCTGGCGTTCTACAATGATGCTGTCCGGGGTTTGAAAACAAATGTTTGAAAGTTTCATCAGCGCATACGCAAAAAGAAACTGTCTGAGCGGGCATCGCTTCTGCAGGAGACGAACTCATTCCACGTTTCCAGAATTTCAACGCGCACGCTCACCCTATATTCTAGACCAGCGATGCGGCGTTCCCGACTGTACTCCTAGTAATGTTGTAGCGTATATCACCAAAACTTTTCCAGAGTCATCCATGCTACTGTCACAATGGTGCAGTCGGTGCCAGGAAGCTGTTCACCGTGTTGGTTTGGCTGTATTCCAGTAACGTCATCCTTGCGTCCTGTTACATGCGACCATATTGAACAGAACTGGCATTTTAATCTTGGATGGCTGCGATATCTTCGTGATGCGCACTCGGGTCAAGAAATCTGAATTGCAGGGTAATTTATTGCACCGCATATGGCCTGGAGTTACCCCACGACAAGCCAAAGGGCTCAAATATTGGTGGAAACATTCGTGGACGCAGTGTTCCAGCGCCTGAATTCACTAGCTTCTCCAACTTGGCGCCACCATCATGCGGGTGTTCCTCATTATTCTTCTGGTGGCATGGCTTTGAATCACTCAGTTCGAAACGAAACCTACTCTGTTGGGGTAGGAACGATTACTTCATACACGTAGGATTACACACGAATAGACCGCAATGTTTTCGACGTGAGTGCAATGTCATGAATTTGGGTCTGATTCGCTGTGAGTGAAATGAGTAGAGACAACCGACCCCAGTGACTACCCACGTAAATTTAGTGGACGCAGTGTTGTACGCGTTCCTCTAAAACAGTAACGAAAGCCCGTTCCTCGTTCCTTCCAAATTTTAGAACGAGTTCCCGATAGAAGTTCCTTTATTACGGAAGAAACTCGTTACAGTTACATTTCGAAAATTCGAACGGTGTCGTTACATTAACGTTACAGTGTTTTTCAGTCGAAATATATTAACGGATATTATTCAGCCGAAATAAAGTCAGAAATGTGAAACTCACATGTAGCTACATATATTACACGAATTTGACATCGCCGACAGCAAGTTACATGCAGGTAAAAGGAACATAAAAAAATTCCCCATCTCCCACTAAAGGGAACCATGTGTGGATGCGTAGCAGCGGGGAAATAATTAGCTTGAGTGGGAGCAACGTCACCGCTCCCATTTCGCGGCAGTGGTCCGGGCGCTCATCGCGGTGCTGCAGAGGAGAGAGAATGAGGCGCGCGCGCGCCGTCATTTTCATACCGCGGAACTACCGTGGCGCCTCCAGCGGAGTATGCAGCTGCAACACCTGTCGTGCGCGCCGCTCCGTAGAGGATTCCTAGAGGAGAGGATGGGGGGACCGTAGGAAAGGAGAGAGAGGGGGGAGGGGACGTGCATGCGCTTTGGGGGAGGGGGGATGCGGGAGCCACTCCGTGGAGTAGAGGATTCCTAGAGGAGAGAGGGGGAGAGGACGCGCTTGCGCTGTGGGTCGTGGGCGCGGCTCCGTAGAGTAGAAGATTCCTAGAGTAGAGAAAGGGGGTGAGCGTAGGAGAGGATAGGGGGAAGTGACGCGGATGCACTGTGGGGGGGGTGTAGGACGCGGGGGCCGCTCCGTAGAGTAGAGGATTCCTAGAGGAGAGAAAGGGGGTGAGCGTAGGAGAGAGAGGGGGGAGGGGACGCGCATGCGTTGTGGTGGTGTGGGACGCGGGAAGGAGGGACGGACTAAGCCCCCCACGAGACACATGCAAGCATGATCAAGGAATGGGGTCAACCTGGGCGACAGACACCACCTTCCTAGCCATTGCTAAGCAGCCTCTCTGTGCGCTCGGCCATGACTGTGGTAGTCGTTGACGGCCTTCATATTACTACAGTGTTCTGCTTCGCATAATGGGTGCTTCCCTACTTCATGAAAGTGGGCCGGACGCGGTACGCGGGAAGGCGGACGCGGGAGGGATGGACATAGCCCCGAGCATAAGATGCTTCGTATCTAATAAATCCTCCTAGACGAATTTTTACAAACGACCGGCCATGCTACGGACATGTCTAACTGCTACTTTTGTGCTCGTCTATTGCAAGTCCAACAAATGTGGCACTTTCCACGTTGGTCTGCAGATGTACAGTCACGACAGTGTGCTTTAGGTTTTCTAATAGATATCTCCACACACGCACTAATATAATAATTTTTATTCCGATAGCAATTACATGGACAGTCTCGACGGGTTTTTGCCGTCGCCGTCATGTCGCGTATGAAGTCCAAATTGATAAGAACCCCCTGCGCATCGTACGTTCTACCAGCGGGTAATAGCGGGCGAGCGGGAGCGGTGAACGCGGCTGAAGCGGCGTTCAAACGAGCCGGCATCTCCGTCGCTCCGAGGCGCATGCGATAAGATCCCCCCAACTGTTCAACCGGCCCCGCCCGTCGTTCACGAGCGTGAAAAGACGCGAGGGGGGGGGTGGGGGTCCCTCGAGCGACCTTCGATTTTACGACCGCGGTCGTCGCGGGCGCGCGCGTTATCTCATCATCTCGGCAGCCGACAGTGGGCGGCCGGTGTACCCTTCTACGTGCTGCGCTCTCAACGCGATGAGAATTCTCTTAAACAAGCGTTTTCTAGAGTTGCGTGAGATTGGATCCTAAAGATTTAGCTGCCAGCCTCACTTCCTATAACATTACAATTTGTTGCTATCGCATTCATCGATTCACCCTTGCGGTGAAACTGTGACTTTTTTTTGCACAGAAAACCGCATCGAATTGAAGAATACTTCGGTGTTTCATGAGTGGTCATTCAATATTTCTTTATGAGTAGACGAAAAAATGTCCAGGATATCCATTTACAACTTAGTAAAGTCCCCTATTCGCAAGGAGCGAACATATTTCTTTATATATCGTTCTCTGTCTTTCCGTATTTTAAATGCGAATCATTTGTAGCGAACTTCGTCGGCGACTTCGAGCGTATCTATATATATATATATATATATATATATCTAGCCGCCTACGACTTTTCGCTCTACGGACCGTATCGTTAGTGGAATTTATACCAAAACATTCATGGCATAACGTGACTGAATGATGAACATAAAGTGATGAGTCATATCATGAAAACCAAGATTTGTCATGAGCGCAATGGTTTATACGCCATGGCCGGGGTGCTCTAGCGGCCGTTTAGTAAACTTGATATATACCAAAATTACTATGAGCAGACATTTCTGTATGACTAACATTAAATAGCAGGCGCTAATATGAAAGTCATGACAGGCTGTTATGTATACCATGACATATATGCCATGCTCATTGAGCGTTCGGGGCTGTTTAGGTACCTTGACATTTAACAAATATGGTATTGGGTGACGTGACTGTAATTACCAATATTAATTACAGGTGGTAACATGTCATGTACAACATGATATACACTTCACGCTCATCGTGGGCTTAGGCTGTTTCGCTAGCTCTAAACACACGGAAATTTGTATTGCGTGACGTGTCTGTATGAAGAACTTAAATGACAAGTGGTAATATGAAAACCATTACATTCATGCCATGTACAGCATGACTTGCAAGACACACTCATGGTGCTGTTGCAGTCAGTTCGCTGGCTTGATATACACCAAACTTGGTATTGCGCGATGGGACTATATATGACGAACATAAGTGACAGACGGTGAAATGAAAATTAATGACATTCATGCCATGTACAATATCAGCTCATGGTCCGCTCACGGCCGTCTCGCTTGCTTCATAACACTAAAATTGGTATTGCGTGACGTGGATGTATGACGAATATAGATGAAAGGTGGTAGCATGAAAATCATGACATGCATGCCATTTACGGCATGCATTCTATGCCACACTCATGGTGTCCTCGCGGCAATTTCGCTTGCTTGACAAACACCAAAACTGGTATTGCATGACGTGACTGCATGATCAACATAAATGACAGGTCCTAACATGGAAATCTCGACATGCATGTTATTTACAACATCATTTGCTCTTGCTGGCTGCTTCGCTTTACATCGATTACCACAGTGCGTAGGATCTGCACGCTTGTTTTTTCTCTATTTACTTTCTTTCTCTCCATTTTTCTCTTTCTCTATTTTTTATCTCTTTCCTTGTCTATCTCCCTCCGTAGTCGGTTGCTCATGCTTTGTTCTTCATTTTCCTTCTATTTCTCTCTTTCTACCTTTCTTTCTCTCTCTGTGGTAGTTCTCCACTGCTATTTTCCCTACTCCTTACCCTAACTTATCTTTCTAACCCCTTGCTATATAGGATACTACACGGGGCTGGGATATGCTGTGTTCTGCTAGCGTGCGCGCATGTTGCAGAGAAACACAGATCCATTAGTTTCCTCGACAAGCCACTTGATTAGTCACTCAGCTAACAGATTAAAACAAGCAAATGGAATATCGGCCACAATGGTATACAACATGGGCGAGGTGTTTATCTTTACCTACATTGTAGTGTATTATTGGAGAAGGCCGTATCTTGATGTATTCGCAGTAGAGTTGAATGCGAAATGTTGAGTGCTATAGATGTATTCGTCTTTGTGTCGCCATACGAGCAGAATTAACATGTTACTTGCCTGTCTGTATTGAATTGCTTCAAAGTGCGATACCTATGATGAATAAGTACCATGAAAATAAGAACTAGAGAACCGAGTGGTTATGGTGCTCACGTTCGGGTGGTGCTTACGTGGATACGAATCTCGCCTGGCCTAGAATTTTCAATGCGAAGCATTTTCTTGCGTACTGTAAGCACTTTTGCGTTTCTGTCTGCGTATCTATCTATCTATCTATCTATCTATCTATCTATCTATCTATCTATCTATCTATCTATCTATCTATCTATCTATCTATCTATCTATCTATCTATCTATCTATCTATCTATCTATCTATCTATCTAGACGCCTATGTCTGGGTGCTCTTGTGATCGCCTCCTTAACTTGGTGTAGACCAAAATTTGTATGGGATAGTAAGATGTATTGATGAATACCTCTGTCTGATCATGACATGAATAACGTGAAAATCCTGTCGCATACGTCGTCAAACGCTTTCCTGCAGACACGTGTGGCATATACCCGTATACCATGGGCGGCGGTATGCGTGTATGCGCCATAGGTGTTTGACAATTTATATCTACCCAGGAACGGCGACGACAGACATTAGTAATTCAAATGCGATAGCGCTAAGCAAAACTGACATCGGCAGCGTTGACCCGACGAATGTAAATAATAAATATCAGGGTCCCATCAGGAATCGGACCCAACCAATCTGCGTGGCAATCAAGTGATCTACCTCACAGCCACGCCAACTCTCGTAACTCCATTGGAAAATACCCTATGCAGACATAATGTTGGTGACACATCAATCGTGGTTGCAGTGCAGGTTATCTAATTTTATTGACTGTACGTGTGTACTCCTGTAAGGGTGGCGTCATGTCGGGTTAACGTCAATTGTATACTTAAGCGCCATCCGCTGTAGTTGGTCCACAAAGCGCTAGCCAGGGCTACCATACTCGCAAGCACAAGTGCTACGTATCAGCTTACCTGCTTCTGGTATTGGTAGTACCCACGTTTCTTTTGGCACCGTTACGGAACTGTAAAGAACTGGTTATATTTATATTATATGCGACTGTTGAACATATGTCTGTCCGTACAACATTTTTACAGATCTTTAACGTCATTTTGTAATGTTTCGCTCAATAAAAGAATTAAAACCCTGTCACCTTGCCTACGCATGCTTCGCATAACATCCACTACCATGGTACTTGGGATCTGCCATATTTTTTTTTTCCGGAACTTCTCATAAAACTTACTATCTCCTCATCATTTTCCCAAAACTGTTATTCGGGCCTGTGCGAAGCGCGTCGGCTCTTAAATAATATCTTGAACTTGGTAAAAACGCTACATTTGACCTATGTGGAAACGTCTGTTGCGCCCTAATAAAGTGTTGTGAGAAAAATAAGAAAAGCGAATAGAATTGAAAATTATAACAACTTTGTCCACAGAAAGTTCAATGAAGGTAACTTGTGCTTAAGTCGAGAAAAAAATTTGAAGTTGAGACTTATCATTGGATTGTTTTGATATAGGGGCAATTCAAACCAATTGAATTTGAATTTATAAAAATTAGGTAGTGCATTTGTTGCACGTGGTTTTCAGTTTCTTTTGATCATACGCTGTATTGTTCATCACACATAATGGTGGTGCCGCAATTCCCAAGGAATTATTCGCGTTACTTAGTGCATGCGGCTCTCAGAACACATATGCTTCAAAACAAGTTGTGTGAACGTTCATGTAAACAGGAGATGGGAGGCGTCAGCGAGGGCACTTATAGCCAATTCAATGTTGTCCGGGAAAGGGCGGCGCACGATGTGAGGATGCGCGCGCATTCACGCCTTCCGTACGCTGTCCGAGACCGTACGAATGGAATAGGCCATGCTATATTACTCATTTTCATTGGGGTGTTTTCCAAGCAGGAGATTTTCGGTTACGGTAGAATTTCTCAGTTTGATAATACGCACTGTTTGACACATGGTATGAGATAAAGACAACTGCCGATTTTTTTTTTTGTGAGGTGGCTGTACGCCGCCGCCGTTGTACGTAAGCAACACAGCTCAGTGTCAACGAAGTCAGGAATTTCTGTGATGAATCACTTGACGTAAAATACTTTACGAAAATGGTTTTGTCTGTGACTACTGTTCGAATAGGAACCCTCGATAGCAAGTGAGCTTACAGATGGATTTGTCGCGTGCGTCACTCTCGGGTCCCGCGTTCAGCGGGAAACAATATGTTCATTCAAGTTTCATTTATATTACTACGAAGTCAATGTTCGTTCGGCGAACGAAACAAAAAATTCAAACGCAAACACGTATTGTCTAACACGGCTCCTCCAATAACAATAGTTTATCTTGAAAAAGCTATTCCTTTTTCAAAAGAACAACGTTCGTCAATGCCCCCTCGGCTAACAAAAGAAACAATC
>JALIZH010028871.1:0-19376 GCA_030522465.1 Rhipicephalus appendiculatus | reverse complement strand
TGACTTATTCGCTAAAGGAGTAGGCCCGGAGCATGGTGCTTACCTTTCACGACCAGCCCTCGGCTAGCCGCCTCCAGGACCATCCTGCATCCCGGAGCTGTTTTCCTTTGCCTTGTCCTCCAGTCTTCTGTCGGTAGGGATTTTCGGCTTAGGTTTGAGACTAAACCGTCTCCCTTGCAGCGCCTTTGCAGGCGGCTCCTGGCTGTTGGTGGACGACGCCCCGTCCGGCTCCCCCGAGTCGTCGAGTGAACGCTTTAGCGTGGCGCTGGTCGCGCACATCTCGTCCTCACTGTCCGCCGCCGTCTCTCCCTGACCCTCCGTTGTGTCGGCTGCCTCCACTGGAACCACGTCCATCTCGACCGCTGACGGGGCACTGGCCGGTGTAGTCAAATGCTGAAGAGCCTCCAGAACCTTGGGTGTGTTTGCCGGCGCCGCCCCTCCAGTAGTCACAGGGACCACTGGGCTTCCGACCCCCTTTGGCGGCGTCCTCTGCCTCGGCCGCGTCCATGACGTGCTCAGCCATCGCCTCGTTCTTCGCTGGCCCCGTTGCACTGGCGTACGTTCTAACGCAGTCGGCTTCGACGTGTCCGAAGCGTTTGCAGCGTGAGCAACGGGGGACCTTGCACTCCCGGCGCACGTGCCCTGTGCCTTGGCAGCGCAAGCATTGCATCGGCCGACCCGGTACAACCAGCAGCGCCAGTTCTCCTTCGATTCTGATCTGGTGCGGCAAGTCTTCGACCTTGACGCCGCTTTTCAGCTTCAGGAGGGCTGTCCTTGTTGTCGAACACTTGTCGGACATACCCGGGACCCGCCAACGCTCCCGGCTCACCTCCACCACCTTGCCGAAAGCCGTAAGGGCCGTCCGTACTTCTTCGTCGCTCACCCCGTGCAGCAGCCAGTGTATTCGAAGCCGCACCTGCTGGTCCTGTGGGTCGACGACGACGGAGCGCCTCCCCCTTCACCTGCAGCTCCTTCAAGGCGAGCAGGCGTTTAGTGGGAGCGGCATCATTTAATGTCACCGCCCACACTTGGTTAACCTGGTACGCACCGAGGCTTACAACATCCGGCAGCAGGCCCGTTGGCGTCAATGCGTCCCTGAAATCTTCGACCTTGTATGGCCTCGCACGTACATCACCGTGTAAAAACACAGTGTTGTTAACAAGTTTTCCTTTCGGTAGCTGAGGCAAAATAAACTGGTATTCCTTATCATCGTTGGTCCTGTTTCCGCGGCCCATACTGGCCGCTATCGCCGCCCCACTGGAGCACATGATTCTACGATCCGCTCAGCTCGGCTGCCGGAAGCAGAATCACCACTGAACCACCGACGCCGTGCGTTCGCAGATGCATTCATGGCGTGGATTATTGTGCAATAACCCGTAGCTTTCCTAAAAAAAAGTATGCGTCGGCCGGGAATCGAACCCGGGCCACCCGCGTGGCAGGCGAGTATTCTACCACTGAACCACCGACGCCTTTCTTTTTTTTTTTATTGCCTGCTTAGCAATCGTAGTACAAATCAATATATGGATACAGTGCAGTGTCACATGTAAAAGTGCTGTCCCATCTTCCAGCACATGGGAGTTAAAAAGGCAGACGCTTGATGCCAACCAATTCATCCAAGCAGGGGAACCACTCTGGCTTATCTTGTGCCTCGTATGCAGTAATCAAAAATTGTACACTTTCAACAAAGTACTCTCGAGCGGGTCTGAACCACCGACGCCGTGCGTTCGCAGATGCATTCATGGCGTGGATTATTGCGCAATAACCCGTAGTTTTCCTAAAAAAAAGTATGCGTCGGCCGGGAATCGAACCCGGGCCACCCGCGTGGCAGGCGAGTATTCTACCACTGAACCACCGACGCCGTGCGTTCGCAGATGCATTCATGGCGTGGATTATTGCGCAATAACCCGTAGCTTTCCTAAAAAAAAAAGTATGCGTCGGCCGGGAATCGAACCCGGGCCACCCGCGTGGCAGGCGAGTATTCTACCACTGAACCACCGACGCCGTGCGTTCGCAGATGCATTCATGGCGTGGATTATTGCGCAATAACCCGTAGCTTTCCTAAAAAAAGTATGCGTCGGCCGGGAATCGAACCCGGGCCACCCGCGTGGCAGGCGAGTATTCTACCACTGGAACCACCGACGCCGTGCGTTCGCAGCTGCATTCATGTCGTGGATTATTGCGCAATAACCCGTAGCTTTCCTAAAAAAAGTATGCGTCGGCCGGGAATCGAATCCGGGCCACCCGCGTGGCAGGCGAGTATTCTACCACTGAACCACCGACGCCGTGCGTTCGCAGATGCATTCATGGCGTGGATTATTGCGCAATAACCCGTAGCTTTCCTAAAAAAAGTATGCGTCGGCCGGGAATCGAACCCGGGCCACCCGCGTGGCAGGCGAGTATTCTACCACTGAACCACCGACGCCGTGCGTTCGCAGATGCATTCATGGCGTGGATTATTGCGCAATAACCCGTAGCTTTCCTAAAAAAAAGTATGCGTCGGCCGGGAATCGAACCCGGGCCACCCGCGTGGCAGGCGAGTATTCTACCACTGAACCACCGACTTTTTTTTCTTTATTACCGGTTCATTAATGTCTCACGTACATCAACAGCCACCATTTAGAATAATACACATAACAGCGACAATGTGAAGATAAGAAACTAAAAATAAAGAAAAGTACTGGCTTTTCTTAAAATTCCTTAAGGTATGCCAGAGGTTCAACTCTGGCCAGCCAGTCGGGAACATAGTCCTGTTGTTTGAGCACATCAATGTACTGAACAATGCTCTCGCGAAAGAGCACACGTGCAGGTCGCCTGTCAGGGTCGCAGTAAAATCCGGCCATTCTTGCCCGCCATAAACAGTGGAGGCCAAGAAGCATAATTAGGTCAAAAGGTATGCCGTCCTCCTTTTCTATCTGTAAAAGCCTGATTCCTAGTGGATGCAGTGGAAACTCTTTTTTCAGCGTTCTCTGTAAAACATCCCAAAAGTACACCCCTTCCCAACAGTGCAAAAAATACATGATCTATTGTCTCTGGTTTTCTACAGATAAAGCAATCAGAACCCCACGGCATATAAAAACCCCGCTCTTCCAAGAAGGTCCGTACTGATAAAGTGCCTGAATGTAATTTAAAGAAGAATGTCTTTGCCCCGGGCTGAATTTGCATTTTTTTAACTCTTTTCAGTACGTCTTTTCCTTCGCCTCCACTGTTTATTGACCTATACATAGGTACTCGAAAAATCATTTCACATATATCTTTATATAATTTCTTTCGCGTTACTGCAAAAAGATATTCAGTTGAAAATCTTACTGAAAGGAAACGGACGCTGTCCACAACTTCCTTGAAAAAGCCTCGCGTGCCTCCAGGCATGTTTGCAGTGCTAACAACAAGGTTAGGTAGCGCGCGGCAAAGGCGTAACTGACACACTGTTCGCAAAAAAGGATCTTGAACGTCCCGAAAGAAGAGAAAGCGATTAACTAGCTGTCGCACAAATAGATGTGACAAGCTAAGTCCCCCTTTTTTAACTCGCCTAAACAGATTAGTTCTACTGCATCTTTCCCAAGTGGATCCCCACACAAAAACTGCGAATATTCTATGAAACTTTTGCACATTCACTCGTGTACAACTCAGCACTTGCATCACGTACCATAACTTGCTCATAAAAAACGTATTACATACAGCGGCTTTAGCAAACATTGAGAGACAAGTGGCGTTCCAGCGGGATGTTCTTTCTCGCATTTGTTGTACCTGTTCATTCCAGTATTCATCACTGTTTTTATAGTGTTGAAGGGGTACACCTAGGTACTTTGCTGGACTCGTAAACCACTGAATGTTGGCAAAGGTATCTGGGACTGATGACCACTGGCCGTGCCATAGCCCCAGACTCTTCCCCCAATTCACTCGACTTCCCGTTATTTGACCAAATTTGCTGACAACGTCAATTGTCTCTCTTACACTTTCTTTCGAGGTACAGCATACTGCTAAGTCATCAGCGTATGCCAAAACCTTCACTTCAGCTTCCAGTAGCTTAAAACCGCGAACACTCTCATTGTGTATCATGGCCAAACATAAACTCTCAATGTACAGAGCGAACACGAGAGGGCTAGCTGGGCAGCCCTGTCGAACAGAACGTTCCAGCCTTACTGGAGCTCCCGGGATTTTGTTGATGATTAATCTAGTGGTACATCTCCGATACGCCAGGGCTACTCCCTCTGTAATTACCGATCCAACATTAACATGCTCCAGTATAGTAAATAGGACAATATGTGGTACACAATCAAATGCCTTTTCTAAATCAAGCTGTAATATCGCTACAGCAGTATGAAGAGCATCACAGCACTCAAGCACACAACGCATCGTGTCAGTATTCGTCAAAATGGAACGCCCCTTTATGCCACACGTCTGGTGCTCACCAACTATTTCTGTAATAACGGACTGCAATCTCCCTGCAACTACTTTCATGAGAATTTTATAGTCGGTGTTAGTTAACGATATGGGTCTATATGATGTAACTAACTTTAGCTTTGCTTTTTCATTAGTCTTTGGAATGAAAACAGTGTGTGTCTCTGCAAACGACGGCGGCAATGCTTTGGTTTCATAAGCTTCCTTGAAGACAGAACCACCGACGCCGTACGTTCGCAGATGCATTCATGGCGTGGATTATTGCGCAATAACCCGTAGCTTTCAAAAAAAAAAAGTATGCGTCGGCCGGGAACCGAACCCGGGCCACCCGCGTGGCAGGCGAGTATTCTACCACTGAACAACCGACGCCGTGCGTTCGCAGCTGCATTCATGTCATGGATTATTGCGCAATAACCCGTAGCTTTCCTAAAAAAGAAAGTATGCGTCGGCCGGGAATCGAACCCGGGCCACCCGCGTGGCAGGCGAGTATTCTACCACTGAACCACCGACGCCGTGCGTTCGCAGCTGCATTCATGGCGTGGATTATTGCGCAATAACCCGTAGCTTTCCTAAAAAAAAAAAGTATGCGTCGGCCGGGAACCGAACCCGGGCCACCCGCGTGGCAGGCGAGTATTCTACCACTGAACCACCGACGCCGTGCGTTCGCAGCTGCATTCATGGCGTGGATTATTGCGCAATAACCCGTAGCTTTCCTAAAAAAAAAAGTATGCGTCGGCCGGGAACCGAACCCGGGCCACCCGCGTGGCAGGCGAGTATTCTACCACTGAACCACCGACGCCGTGCGTTCTGGCTGCATTCATGGCGTGGATTATTGCGCAATAACCCGTAGCTTTCAAAAAAAAAGTATGCGTCGGCCGGGAATCGAACCCGGGCCCCCCGCGTGGCAGGCGCGTATTCTACCACTGAACCACCGACGCCGTGCGTTCGCAGCTGCATTCATGTCGTGGATTATTGCGCAATAACCCGTAGCTTTCCTAAAAAAAAAAAGTATGCGTCGGCCGGGAATCGAACGCGGGCCACCCGCGTGGCAGGCGAGTATTCTACCACTGAACCACCGACGCTTTTTTTTTTCTTTATTGCCACCTTTGCACAAAAAAAAGAAGAAATTACAAGCACTTAATAACAAGTCTAAAAAACACCAGCCTGGCTACGACTGGTTTCATTTAAAAATGTTTCATCGCAGCCAGCACGTTCAATAACGACACCCATTCGGGTCGTTCTTCCCTAGAATTGTACACGTCTCTTATGTATACGATACTTTCCGTGAAGTATTCCTGCGCAGATCTGGCATCTTTATCTACGTGACGTACAGCCATTCTTGTTCGCCACACGCTGTGAAGCACAAGCAACATAAACATGTCATAAGGCACACCGTCTTGATTTTCCACAGCCAAAAGTCTGATACCGTATGGCGTGATAGGCAAATCTTTTTTCAAGGTGCGCTGCAAAATGTCCCACAGAAATACAGCGTCCCAACAGTCAAGAAAGATGTGGTTGATAGTCTCAGGTTTCCTACAGATAAGGCAGTCTATCGGCCGCGGAACAAAGAATCTCTTTTCTTGTAACCACGGTTTTACCGACAATGTTTCGCTGTGCAGCTGGAAGAAGAATGTCTTTGCGCTTGCACGCACGGTCATTTTTACCCTCTTCAGTACGTCACGTGCAGATCCTGCACGGTATATTGATCTGTAGATGGGCTCAGGCAACATTACGTCACGTAAATCTCTGTAGAGACGCTTTCTCGTTACAACAGTTAAGTATTCCATTGAAAAGCGCACCTTCAAGATTTGATATGCCATTATAACTTCTCTTAAATATCCACGCAGGTTACATTTTACAGACATACTTGATACCATATAATCAGGAATCCTACTAGAGAGTACAATTTGCATAAACGTTCTCAGAAAAGGGTTAGATTGGTCGCGTAAAAAAATAAATCTAGACACTATTTGCTTTATAAACAGATGAGTCAATCCTACGCCACCATTTTTCAAAGAATGAAATAAATTTGTCCGGCTCGTATGCTCCCATACCGACCCCCAAACAAAAACTGCTAGAATTCTATGCAACTTCTGTACATTTGCTCTTGACATAAAAAGAAACTGCAGAACGTACCATACTTTGCAAACAATGAACCAATTACAAGCAGTCGCTCTAGAAAACATAGAAAGTTCCCTACCACCCCAGTTTCGAGTCTTTTCACGTGTACTCTCACATACTTCCTTCCAGTAATCATTTGTGTCTTTGTAATGCTGCAGGGGTACTCCTAGGTATTTAGTTGGTACAGCTGACCAGCGCATATTTGCAAAATTTTGCGGGGTGGTCTCCCAAGCACCATGCCACAAACCGAGGCATTTATCCCAGTTTACTGCACTACCTGTCATCTCGCAAAAAGAGACCACATCACGTATCACTTCGCTGACACTTTCTTTATCGCGACAGAACACAGCAATGTCATCTGCATATGTTAACATTTTGACTTCGCTTTCCATCAGCTGATACCCCCTTATTCTTTGGTTGTTAATAATCTTCATACAAAAAGGCTCCATGTATATCGCAAATAATAAAGATGAAATGGGATCACCCTGCCGCACCCCACTTCTAACTTGAAAGCTTTCAGTAACACGCCCATTCATTACAATACGCGTAAAGCACTTTCTATAAGCCATTTTTACACCTTCCAAAATTACAGACCCCACATTAACATACTCTAGTATCAAAAAAAGAATGTCATGGTTTACACGATCGAAGGCTTTTTCCATATCTAACTGCAACATTGCCACTCTGCTGTCGAACACATCACAACTCTCCAACACACTCCTTGTCACATGAACATTCGTGTTTATAGTGCGTCCTTTTATGCCACAAGTTTGATGTGGTCCAACTAGTAATTTTATCACCCTCTGCAACCTACTGGCAAGCACCTTCATAAACACTTTATAATCTACGTTCGTTAAGCTGATCGGTCTGTACGACTTAACGGACAATAATTTTATAGGGTCATCAGTCTTCGGTATCAGTACTACATGCGTCTTTCGAAATGAAGATGGAAGCTCCTTTAATTTTAAGGCTTCTGTGAAAACACGGTGTAAGGCCACGGCTATTACACCTTTAAATGTCTTATAGATTGCTGCTCCCAATCCATCGGGTCCTGGCGCTTTGCCAACAGTCAACTCGTCGATAGCTTTTTCTATCTCGGCAATATTTATCGGTACTTCCAATTGCTCTCTTTCACTATCGGATAGCTTTGGTATGAAATGCAGGAATTCAGTCTCAAACCCTTTATCAGCGTTCGCTTCTTGACCCAATACACCATGAAAATATTCAACGAATGCCCACTCGATAGCTTCACCTTCCCGTGCAATTCCGCTACTAGTAGTTATCGCTTTAATTTCGTTGCGCTTAGCGTACCTCTTTTCGTCCCCAAGAGCGCGTTTTGTGGGCGTTTCGCCAAGAAGTAATTTTTTCTGCACGCGCTCTTATCATCGCCCCCCTGTATTTTTCAACGTCAATCGCCTCTATTTGGTTCTTTAACTGCCTTATTTCTTTTGTGTACTTTCCAGGCAGTTTACTTTCTAGGCTCAGTGCGAAGTCTAACTGACGTTGCAATTCTTTTTCTCTTTCCTTTTCATTTCTATGCCGCACACACGATCTCTCAATGGCTCGCATCTTTGTTTTCTCCTTAAAACGTTCCCAAGCTTCAATCGCGTTTACTTGGGGCTCAGCTAACATTCTCTTAATGTTCTCCTCTACAGCTTCTACAAACAGTTCGTCTTTTAATATTTTATCGTTTAATTTCCATACGTCCCAGTTAAATCGCGTCTTCTTTTGTTTATACCCTATAGTAAACATCACTAAACAGTGGTCACTGAAAGATACGCTTTTCACTTCATAATTCGAACATACTCGCATTAATTCTATTGACACATAGGCTCTGTCAAGCCTTGCATGGCTTTCGTTCTGAAAGTGTGTGAAGTGCTCCCCTGCCGAAAGCACGTCACCTACATCTTCAAGATTAGAATTTTGTACAATTGTGTTCAGTAGTATTGCACTTTGATCTTTGACGGCTGCTTTTTTTACTCTGTCTTGGGGGTTACAAACACAATTAAAGTCTCCGAGCATAATGACGATTTTGTCACAGCTAAGAAAAGACTGTAGGCTCTCAAAAAAATTTTTTACGTTCACCCTCTTTGTTGGGCGCATAAACACAGACAACGCGCCAGTTTTTCTTATTGTATGTAAAATCACACACTATAAATCTTCCAGTACTAGACACATTTACAGCCTCTTCCACTATACCCAGAGAATTTTTTTAGTAGCAGTGCACAACCCGCAGACATTCCAACAGCATGAGACACACAAACATTGTAACGCGCTCTAAATGGAGACACCATGCGGTCGGTCTGATCCTGACTTTCAACTTTCGTTTCCTGAATGGCAATAACATCGAGATCATGTTCAAGCATCAAACGACTTAATTGATACTGCCGTCGTCGAGCAGCAAGGCCCCTAACATTGAGAGTCGCAACTCTTAATTTTGTCTCGACATCCATAGCCATTAGGTCATAAATGGCCAACCCGGCCGCATAGTTCTCACCTCTGTTATTTTTTCATCATGAGGTCCACGGTTCCATGTAGTCCCATGGGTCCCCTTTCTTTTGGTCATGAAAGAATAGCACCACGCACCATTCACACAGCACTTTATACTCACATCGTTAATGTGCTCCATTTTTTTTTATGTCACTGCCGGGTCATTAACTTGTGTCACGTGGTCCAAACCCCCCGCCTTACGGGGGCTGTTGACTTGGGGGCGGCTCCGCTGAAGGCCCCTTCTGTCGTTGTAACGGCTGCTGTTGATCTGTCTGTCGCTGCTGAAGTGTCTGCTGCTTCAGTAGTGGTTGTTGCGGTGGTTGCTGTGTCTGGATTTGCTGGACTGACTGCAGCTGCTGATGGTGTAGCGGTTGCTGCTGTTGCAGATGGCTTGGTGGCTGGGTCTCGGCTATGCGTCGTTCACTTAGGACGTTAGGTGTCGGTTTTCGGCGCACGTTAATCGCCTTAGCCGGCGGTTCCTCTGAGGCTTTGATTTCATTAGCCTTTTTGCCTTCCGCTTCCTCCCTGGTCCTCTTACTAGTGTTTGATGTGTCCATGTTTTCTGGCATTTGTTCTTTCGCTGCCGGCGTCGTTATATCTTGGGTGCTCGTCATAGGTGGCACTTTTGTAGGTCCCTTGTCTTTATTACCAGTTGGAGCAGCACTTATCGGGCTTGAAGTAAGGGGCGTTAACCTGGGTTTTGGTGCTTCCCGACGCCCTCCTACGAGCTCTTCTGTCTCGGCCGCGTCCATATGGTGCTCAGAGAGTTCTTCGCTCCACACGGGCCCTGTTACACTTGCATATGTCCTCGAACAGCCACTCTCATCATGTCCGAAACGCCGACACACTGTGCAACGTGGGGCCCGGCAATCCCTCCTAATATGACCTGTGCCGTGGCAACGTAGGCATAGCGGTGCTCTTCCCGCTACGACAACGAGCGTGAGGTCTCCGGCAATCCGCAGCTGATGTGGAAGGTCGTCCACCGTCAGGCCCGCTTTGAGGTTGATGCTCACCGCTCGCGTCGAAGAACCTTTGTCCGTGCAGCCGTACACGCGCCAGCGTTCTCGCACTATCTCATTCACCTTGCCGTAAGGTGCTAAAGCTGCTCGCACTTCGTCGTCAGGAACGTTGAACAGTAGCCAGTGAATTTTCAGCCTCGTATCCTGGTGGCTTGGGTCAATAGCGATACAGCGCAGGTTCTTCACCGCTATGTCACCAGCCGCGAGCATTTTCTTCTTGCCCTCTGCATTCTTGAAAGTGATGGCCCAAACATGATTCATTTGGTACGCCCCCAAGGCAGCCACCTCGGGGAGCAAAGCCAAACGAATAAGAGCATCCCTGAAATCTTCGACGTGGTACGGCCGCGCCTTGATGTCGGCGTGCAAAAAAACAGTATGCAACGTTGCATCACCTGATGGCAGTCGGGGCAAAATAATCTGATATTCCTGTGACGATTCGTCCATGTTCCTGTTGCCGCGGCCCTGCTGGGTCGCCGATGCCCGCTCCGATATCGCCGGAGCTCATGCCGCCCACGTCCGTACACTACGGTGGCCGGAAGTGGAATGATCGAACCACCGACGCCGTGTGTTCGCAGCTGCATTCATGTCGTGGATTATTGTGCAATAACCCGTAACTTTCCTAAAAAAATTATGCGTCGGCCGGGAATCGAACCCGGGCCACCCGCGTGGCAGGCGAGTATTCTACCACTGAACCACCGACGCCGTGCGTTCGCAGCTGCATTCATGTCGTGGATTATTGTGCAATAACCCGTAGCTTTCCTAAAAAAATTTATGCGTCGGCCGGGAATCGCACCCGGGCCACCCGCGTGGCAGGCGAGTATTCTACCACTGAACCACCGACGCCGTGTGCTCGCACCCGCATTCATGTCGTGGATTATTGTGCAATAACCCGTAACTTTCCTAAAAAAATTATGCGTCGGCCGGGAATCGAACCCGGGCCACCCGCGTGGCAGGCGAGTATTCTACCACTGAACCACCGACGCCGTGCGTTCGCAGCTGCATTCATGGCGTGGATTATTGCGCAATAACCCGCAGCTTTCCTAACAAAAGAAATTATGCGTCGGCCGGGAATCGACCCCGGGCCACCCGCGTGGCAGGCGAGTATTCTACCACTGAACCACCGACGCCGTGCGTTCTGCAGCTGCATCCATGACGTGGATTATTTTTTATTTATTTTTTATGTATTTATTTTTTGTGCAACAATACAAGATTGTCATGGTGCTTTTGTGGCAAAAGGTGACGTTGCAAGAAACGTCACCTGACTAGGCCTCTAGCAACATACAAGCCTTCACTGCACAGCATAATCACATGCGTGTGGTGCATATTACACACAAAAAAATACTAGAACTACTAGAACTCAGAAATAAACAATAGAAATGACTTTTGGGCAGTGGTGGGATTGCATAACAGAAAATTGCGAATATAACTTAGGACAAGATACATCCTAAACACAAATAATACAGAAACAATTGCATGAAAACGTTACTGACCCAACGACGATAATGGTGTTATATTACAATAATTACAACCAATAAAGATGTACAGAACAGACGAATAAATGAGGCTCTGAATAGGGAGACGTTAAAAATTGCAATTATGGCACTTCGCGAGCATCACACTCAAAGAAATATTTTTTGGATTGCTTGATGAATGTTACCAGTGTGTGACATGCAGTATTGATTGTCCATGATTTGTTCTGGTTTTTGGCATAATGAATGCGCAATGTCTGAAGTGACACTTAGGGGAATTGTTGCTATAGGTAGATCGGCTGTATATTGAGAATAAATGAGCTGGGAGAGTCGATGAGCGTACATTGCACGAATACTGTCAATACGATTTACGATGAAATAGGAGGTTACATGTTCACGATATGATAAATTATGAACAAAGCGGAGAGCTTTTTTTTTTGCATAATGAGTAAGGTGTGATTGTTTTGTGATGTAACCCCCCAAACAAGTATGCAGTAATGAAGGCGAGAATGTATCAAGGAAAAGTAAAGCTGTCGTTTAAGGGGTGTAGGCAGTAAGTTACGATGTTTGTTTAACATACCTATTGTTTGTGAGATACTGCGTGTAATGAACTCTACGGGCTTAGTCCATCGAAGATTTTCCTGAAACTGAACCCCCAGAAATTTGTATTGTGTAACACGCTCGATTTGTTCACATCTAAATGTAATGGCATCATCCAATATCACCGTTTTATTAATGGCGTGAAATACCATCAACTTCGTTTTACTAACATTCAATTGTAGACGATTAGTATATAGCCAATGTGATAAGTTATGTAACCAGGAGTTTACTAATGGTACGAGTGTAGCTAAGTCAGCAAAAGAATAGAATACGCTCGTATCATCTGCATGAAGAACTATATCTGGGGTGAATGGAATGGAAACTATGTCATTAATGTAAAGAAACAATGTGGGATCTAGAATTGATCCTTGGGGGACACCATACCTAAAAGATTGCAAATCAGATTTTGTGTCATGAATACCAACAAACTGTGCTCGATTTGACAAATAGCTTTTAATTAATCTCAGATACTTACCACCTATTCCATATATCGGCGACTTAGTAATAAGGATATCGTGTTTGATAGAATCAAATGCCTTCTTGAAGTCTAAAAAGATGGCTAAGGTATATAAGTGATTTTCCATGTTGGATAGTAATTTTTCTTTTATATAAAGTAACGCACTTTCAGTCGATTTACATTTTTGGAACCCATATCGATGATGCGATAATAGGTCGTGCTTGTGTAAATATTCTACGAATCTTGAATGGATGACTTTCTCTATTATTTTCGGAAAACCCGGAAGTACAGACATGGGCCGGTAGTTATTGAAATCGTCAACTGAGCCTCCTTTATGCAATACAGCGATTCTCGCGATTTTCATCTTGGCAGGGAATACTCCAGTAGACAAAATAACATTTGCTATATTAGATAATACTACACCTGAGATATCGGAAACAGCTTTTATAGGTTAATGCCATCAAAGCCTTAATGCCATCAAAGCCTGCTGAACAGTTGTTTTTTAAGCTAAGAATAATCTTTAGATTTCACCCGGCGAAGTTGGATCCAGAAACAAAGTGCTAGGCTCGGAAGTTTTAATATACAAGTCAGCACCATTTGAACTACTATCCAAATTGAATGACCCAGATGTGAGAAAGAATGAGTTAAGTTGATTGGCGAGATCCTTTCCGGTATAAATCTGGTCACCCGAGACAATCTGAGTGGGCAAAGTGGTATGTGAATTTTTAATGCCTTTTAGAGTAGACCATGTTTTGCGGGGATCAAAATGCACTTCAGCGAATTTGTTTGCGTAGTACTGATGTTTTGGTTTTTTTATATCCGTTCCTAACTTGTTTCTAAAACGCTTAAATTCTTCAAAGATTTCTATTTATCTCGTTAACAGAAACCTTTTAAAGAGCCTGTTCCGTTTCGATATACGTTTTAAAAGAGAGCGGGTTATCCAAGGTTTTCTAGCTTTTTTGCACTTACGTCTTAAAGTTACGGGGAAAGCTTGATCATATAATTGAATTATCTTGTCTAGAAATGTGTCATATAACGCATTAGGGTCATTTTTGTCTTTTAATAGCTCTTTCCAATTTACTGCTGACACTAACTCATGAAAATTTTTAATTTTATCGGTGGTTGTGACCCGTGAAAGTCTAGCAGTAGTACACTGCCCAAGGGACTGAACCGATGATTTGAGCACCGTACAATGCAAAGACTAACGATCACTTAGGTCACAACTGATAACACTAGCACTAGCAACACTGCCATCTAACGTAGTTAAGCATAAATAAATCAAAGATTCACTGGAGGGTGTAATACGAGTGGAGGAGGAAGAAGAAGGAAAGGCAGAAGTGGGTACATCAATAACATTGCTGTATCCATTTGAGCTTATAATATTGGAAAACTGCATAACTGTCGGACCGGTTTGCAGAAGGTTAATATTGAAGTCACCAGAAATCCCGAGCGGTATTTGGGACTTGGCAAAATGATGTGGTAGTGAGTGAAAGAATTCGAAGAAATCAGTCAGAGACCCACAAGGTGGTCGGTAAACAACCCCTATAGGCACCGGGCGGCCGTCGTACGGCGCCAGCGGCGCCCCTCCCGAAAAGCGCCCCTAGCGGCGGCAGCGAAAGCACTGGCATGTGACGCAGACGACGCGGAGAAGGCTCTGCTACTTTCGGCAACGTATTCAAGTAGTAGCGGCGGCGTTTCTTTTTAGACAATCGCAAGCTGTAAGCTGTTTCGTTTGTCGCCCAAGGCAAAGAGAAGCGGCAGCAACAGTGTTTCTTGACCAAAGCACGAAGCGTTCGACTGTCGGACATGTGTTCAGATAACGGGGCCACTCGTCGGGCTCCAGGGAGACTCCCCCGCAGTCGCTTGCGGTTGTGGCAGCATTCAATGGTCGCCAAGTCATCAAGAAAGAATGACACACGTTCTTTTCATGTCTTCACACCCAGGAGCACCGTCAGAACGTCAATCGACTAGGCTTCTTTGCGTGGTGCTGTGCTTTTATGCGTTTGCTTTCGTTTGGAGGCGGGCCCGAGACACGATGCCTCCTCCCTTTCGGGACTGCAAATGAGACCGACCCGATTGGCGAAAGTGTTGTAAAATAAACATCTTTGTATTTTAACTGTCAAACTCGCTGCTCCTCACTGTTGGGCTCCTGGCGGGAAGGCGAGTACTGACAGCGCACGTGCACTAATGGCGATGCCAGTTACATTGCGTTGCGGCTTTCAAGGCTTGACCAGCCGGCGTACGCGTTTTCATGCGTTTGCTCTAGAGAAGGGTCACCGCTTGCACGAAGCTGGCCACGTGCTTGACATCAAGGAATATAAAAGCGACAACGACTGCAAATTGCTTTGCAAGTGCACCCCCGCAGACGAAGTTCAATGCGATAAGCTACGATGTGGAGCTAGACCTAGGTATCCCCATTCCTATTTCTATTTTAAACGCAAAGCATTTCTTATTTCTATCTATAAATGCCTCTATTTCTCTATCTAGCCGCCTACGTCTGGGCGCTCTCGTGGTCGCCTGCTTAAGTTGACATTAACCAAAATTGGCATAGGTGGGTACGAAAATAAGACGAACATGGCTGTCTGGTTGTGATATGGTGGTACGAGTAGCGCGAAAATCTTTCCAGTCACGTGCGGCACATACCGGGCGTATACGACGGGCCGCGGGATGCTGGTATGAGGCACAGGTGATTCACAGTGGATCGACCCAGGAACGGCGAGAACAGACATTGATAATTTAAGCGGGTGCATGTCCAAAAAATCCGGCATCAGCCACGTGAACCCGACGTATGCAAAGAATAGAAATCCGGATGCCAGCAGGAGTCGGAACCAGGTACTCTGAGCGGATATCAAATATTCTACCACAGAGCTAAGCCATGACTTGAAATTACTTTTCGAAAGATCCTATGCGCAAGAAAAATGTCGGTGCAACCAACGTCAATTGTGGTTGCAGCGCTGGCTATCTAATTTCATGACAAGGTAATAAACATTACTCATGTACTCATATGAAACAGACATTACGTCGGCTTAACGCCAATCTTGGTTTTATTAAGACTTCTTGTTGGGCGAGTTGGCTAACATCAAAGGGGTACATAGTAGCGCAAACTTAGAAAATAGACACGAGAAAAGAAGTAGGAGGGAGCAGAAAGGTCGAACGCTCCCTCGTACTTGTTTTCTCGTGTCTTTATTTTCTAAGTTTGTGCTGCTATACCCCTTTGATTTCAATGTTGGCTCCGCTTTTATAACCGTCAGATAAACATTACATATTTGCTCCTATGAATCTGCAAGCTATATTCAAGCGTTGCTCGACCCTGAACAATACTCTGATCAACGCTGCGCGTATGATATTCACATCATCGGCACGAAATGTGAATCGCACCGTAGCGTGCGCTTCGTTTCAATAACACTGACGTCTGTTCTCTAACGTGAGCGCTAACATTAAGTCAGACCACAAGTTAGCCTTTAAACGTCAGTGTAGTCGGCATGCTTATTAAGCACACTATGTGCACACAACTCCATCTACAAAAACACGTCGATCCACCTCGTTACGCGTGACTTAAAGCTTAAAAAAAAAATGCAGCATAGACTCGCTGATTCGCATAAAATCGGTTCCCACAATACGTGGGATCTGCCGAATTTTTCCTAATACTTTGTTATTCGGTCTATACGTTAACATTGTCCCCTAACATTAAAAAAAATAGAGCGTACGTCTCCCATTCCCTTCTCGTCTTTACTGGATGCTTCGCCGATTGCACTTGTTCCTTGGTTGTAGTTTTGCACGAACCCGTTCCTGTTATGTTTTCCATTGATTTTTGATCCTTCGCCGACCCTTAAGATATTGTAATCTTCAGTCTTCGCGCACACGTAGATTTCGGCAGCGCATGACACAAGCGACGAGAGCACAATGAAGAGAAACGAACTTCCAGCCCCGCGCCCCCGCAGCAAGCGCCTGCGCCCTTTTCGGCACTCCCATTCCATTAGTTCCCCGTCGCCACCGAAAGAGGCGCCACCAGTCCCCGCGCCCGGTGCCTATAACAAATGACCTACATTTGACAAACAGGGCTTCATAGCTAGGAAACATAACCGAAAATTCAGGAATAACATCATACGCAAGATATTTCTTTATGTAAAGTATGAGGCCACCCCCAGTCTTTTGATCTCTGTATAATGCTTCATAATTATATCCCGAGAGTAATAGTACGTCACAGCTACTGGTGTACCATGTTTCGCAGAACGCTAGGAGATTGAGTTCATGCCGAAAAGAAGAAAAAAACACTTCCAATTCATCCCCCCTTAATTTCTTAAACTTTGCGCATTTAAATGAAACAATGTTAAAAGGTTCTTTGGATTCTTTTCCTTAAACACAGTACTATGAAACGATTCAACATCGATATAGCGTGAGGCAGCCATAGTTCAAGGAAAGCAAATGATTAACCATGATGCGGACACTCGTGACGTCACACCATTTTTTCAAGATCACTTTCGTCACGAATGCACATTGCTCTGTCGCCTTGACCTTTACGCAGGAAAATGTGCCCACTTTTCTGCCAGACCAATGCCTCCTCTGTTTTATCAGTGCCAGCCAAAAACGCCCGTTCCAGCCGTTCACCGCCCTCTCCTCTAGCTCTTGTCTACTCTCTCCCATCGCCTAGCCTTCGCGTGTGCTTTGCGTTCATGGGGGAGAGCACCCGTGATGCAGTGCCTCACGACGGAAATCATATGAAGTAATCTTTTTTGTTCAGTTGTGTGCAGATCCGTGGGGCGGTGTGTTGCATCCCTCGTGTTCACTATGTTGGCGGTCACGCTGGCTCTGTAAGAGACACGGTGTTTTGAGATAGCGCGTCTCCGTTCGTGGCGCTATGCGGGCAACCAATGGCGACGCGTCACTGCGACGCTGCAGTGCATGCGTTGCCTTTAAGAGGAGCCTCACGAGCGCTGTGAGGCGGCGGCGGCATTGCTTCTCGCTACAAAGAAGGAGCACGAAGGAACAAATCAAACAGACGCATGATAGTGGAGAGGGAAAAAAGGCGTCTATCGCATCTCCGTGCGAAAGCGCTCGGACGCACGTGTGACGCAAGCAGCCCTACCCAACATGTGGCGTCGCATCACGACCACTCCCTGAACTAAGGCGGACCGGCGGCTCCCATTGAGGGGCGAGCGTTTGCACTGGCATTCAATAAAATAGAGGAGGCGTTGGCCAGACGAAGCGATAGTTCCTCTCCTCTCCTTTCGATCGGGCAAGCCAAAGAAGCCTTTTATTCATGGGAGTCAAATTATCAAAAATTCTTATGGTCAGTTTGTTTTTCTCTCAGGCCGGAGCGACTTTTAATCCATTTTTTCTTTCAAAAGCTGTGTCGAGAATCGCGCGATAACAACCGGTTCCGTTCCAGCACGCGATGGAAGCCTGTGCAAGGCTTCGAAATCCGATTCTACAAGTTCAGGTAGCCCAAGCTCATGTGCCAAATTCCTCATTTTTTGTAAAAAGGTTTTCATTATCCTCTGGACGGAAACCATGCCCTTAAATGTTTAATCGACGACTATACTGCTCCAAGTTATTCAGCTGAAGCTTCAGCTCATTGCTGCCTGTGGTTGAGCCCGCCTCAATGACCTCGACACGTTTTTTCAGTGCTGACATGTCACTGTTTTGCTGATCTAATTGAAGTAATACTGCGTCATACTTCTCAGAGAGAAGCTCGATCGACTTTTCAATTCCAGACAACTCTTTCATTGCTTCAGTGATGGCGTCAACCTTTGCGACAAGTGGAAGAAGCAATAAAATCTTCTGATTAAACTCATTTAGCTTTCCATCAATATTCGAAATCTGAGGATAATTTGTCACCGGAGCACCTCTGACCTTGGCCGTCGCACACGTCACGCAGGTCCAAGTGCGCAATAACCCGTAGCTTTCCTAAAAAAAAAAAAAGCATGCGTCGGCCGGGAATCGAACCCGGGCCACCCGCGTGGCAGGCGAGTATTCTACCACTGAACCACCGACGCCGACGTCCGACTTTGAAAACAGCACTCCAAATATAGGTCAGAACATTGCGTAACGTCTACAGCTGTAAGTGGGTCAGGTGCCTCGGGAAGGCGCAGCTGGAGAAATGAATGGATAGTAGCACAATTGCACATTCAAAGCGCAAAGCGAGATCGCGATATGCGTTTGAAACATCGAATTTGTAGGAGGGGCGTAGACAGATTTTTTCCAAAATGCGAAGCATTTCTTTGCGTACTGTAAGCACTTTTGCGTTTCTATCTACGTATCTATCTATCTATCCATCTAGCCGCCTACGTCTGGGTGCTCTCGTGATCGCCTCCTTAACTTGGAGCAGACCAAAATTTGTACGGGAGGGTAAGAGGTATTGACGAATATGTCTGGCTCGTCATAACATGAATAACGTGAAAATCCTGTCGCGTACGTCGTCAAACCCTTTCCTGCAGACACGTGCGGCACATACCCGTATAACCATGGGCCGCGCTATGCGGGCATGCGCCACAGGTGTTTCACAATTTATATCTACCCAGGAACGGCGAGGACAGAAATTAGTAATTTGAATCCGAGAGCGTTAAGAAAAACTGAAGTCAACAGCGTTGACCCGACGAACGCAAATAATAATAATCAGGCTACCAGAAGGAATCGAACCCAAGCAATCTGCGTGGCATTCAAGTATTCTACCACAGAGCCGCGTCAGGTGTCAGAACTGCTTTGAAAAAAAAGACCCTATGCAGGCGTAATGCTGGTGAAACGTCAGTTGTGGTTGCAGTGCAGGCTATCTAATTTTAAAACATTACATATCTACTCCTATGAGGCAGGCGTCTTGTCGGG
>JALIZH010028870.1:0-15590 GCA_030522465.1 Rhipicephalus appendiculatus | reverse complement strand
AAATGCACATGTATATTTCATAAAGACAAAATAGAGTTGGTGGAGCTTTCGAAGTTAATCAATAGGCGTAAGGTAGCTGACATACGAAGGTATAATATGGAGAGAATTGAGTATGCTCTAAAGAACGGAAGAAGCCTCAAAGTTGTGAAGACAAACCTGTGCATATGCAAAAATCAGTTGTATGCATTAAGGGACAAGGAAGGGAAAGTCACTACCAGTATGTATAGAATAGTTGAGGTAGCGGAGGAGTTCTACAGAGATCTGTACAGCAGCCGAGACAATCAGGATGATAACGTAAGAAGCAGTAATAGCCCAGAGGAATCTTACATCCCACCAGTATAGACAGGAGAAGTAAAGAAAGCCCTAGAGGGAATGCATAGAGGCAAAGCCGCTGGTGAGGATCAGGTAACATCAGACCTGTTGAAAGATGGTGGAGAGATTGTGTTAGAAAGACAGGCCACCCTGTATACGAAGTGCCTCTTGACGAGGAGGATACCAGAATGGCTGACAGTTGGGCTTGGTGGTTCATGATCCGAAGTGTTGAATTGCGCAAACAAGACAGGGACTACAAGAAAAGACGACGACACACTTGCGCTCAGTGTGTCGTCGTCTCTTCTTGTAGTCCCTGTCTTGTTTGCGCAATTCAACACTTCGGAGGATACCAGAATCTTGGAAGAATGCTAACATCATCTTAATCCATTAGAAAAGGAACGTCAAGGACTTGAAAATTACAGGCCGATCAGCTTACTGTCCATTGTCTACAGGCTATTTACAGAAATGTTAGGTAATATAATTAAGACGACATTAGAGTTCAATCAACCAAAGGACCAAGCAGGATTTCGTACAGGCTACTCAACAATAGACCATATTAGTACTACCAATCAGGTAATAGAGAAATGAGCGGAATACAACCAATCTCTATACATAGTCTTCACAGATTACGAGAAGGCATTTGATTCGGTGAAGACATCAGCAGTCATGCAGGCACTACGGAATCATGGCATCGACGAAGCCTATATGAACATACTGGAAGAAATCTACAGCGAATCCAGAACCACCATAGTCCTCCATAAAGAAAGCGACAGAATCCCAATAAATAAGGGTGTAAGGCAGGGAGACACGATCTCTCCAATGCTATTCACCGCGTGTTTACAGGTGGTTATCAGGGCCCTAGATTGGGAACAGTTAGGGATAAGAGTTAATGGAGAGTATCTTAGTAACCTGCGATTCGCTGATGACATTTCATTGATGAGTAACTCAGGGGACGAATTACAGCTCATGATTACTGAAGTGGGTGCGGAAACCAGAAGAGTAGGTCTGAAAATTAATATGCATAAAACTAAAGTAATGTGGAACGATCTCGGCAGAGAACAGCCCTTTGCGATACGTGGCGAGACACTGGAAGTTGTAAAGGAATACGTCTACTTAGGACAGGTAGTAACCACGGAGCCGAACCATGAGAGTGAAATAACTAGAAGAATGGAGCACATTCGGCAAGCATTCTCAAATCATGAATGGTAGTCTACCACTATCCCTCAAGAGGAAGGTATATAACAGCTGCATCTTACCGGTACGTACCTACGGTGCAGAAACCTGGAGACTTACAAAGAGGGTTCAACTTAAATTGAGGACGACGCAGCGAGTGATGGAAAGGAAAATGATACGTGTAACCTTAAGAGACAGGAAGACAGCAGAGTGGGTCAGGGAACAAACGGGGGTTAAGGATATTGTCACGTGGTCGTGACTTTGACGATGGCAGAGACGGCGTGTCCAAAATGAAACTATTGCCACGCGCTATTCTTATTTTCACTTTTGTTGTCCGTCAGCAAAGCTCAGCAAAGACCGTCAGCAAAGCTCAGCTCAAACCGCGCCTTATTGTTCTAGAACCTTCGCGATTATTGTAGATCGTTTTGTTAAGATTGCGCGCAAGACGCGACCACTCGAGATTGTTCCTGAGCTTGCGCGATGACCAGTGATAAGGCTAGAATGTTCGACGCGTGATGCATAAAAGCCGGCGCGCTCCAACGATGTTCAGTTGTTCGCCGGCCGACGCTCTGTACGCCGCTATCAGTGCCAGCGTGTATTACTGTAATCCTACTTTCTGTTTACCGGCCACAAGTTCGGCCTAATAAACAGTTTCATTTTGGACACGTCGCCTGCTGCCTTCGTCGACGTCACAACCACGTGACATCTGGTGGAGGTGCTGCTCCTTTCATGTACCGGACGCCCCCCGTCAAGCCGTGAACCGAGCCCACGTCGCGAAGAAGACACCGACACCATCAGTGACGGTCGAGCCAGCCGCAGGCTGAAAGGACTACCCCCGCAGCACGGACTACTGCCGGACAAGCCAAAAGCTACGGCGACGAGGACGACAGGCACGATGACGGCCGCTGTGTCCCCTGCAACGGTCGTTATGCAGCCACTGTGGCTCCAAAGGTATTCAGACGAGGATTGGAGTCGTTTTTCATGCGCAACGGCGTTCTGCTAAAGAAAAACTTCTCCCCCACTTCGGGCCGACTCCCTCCTCGTAGTACCTTCGGCATTACGACCAGAAGTTCTGCATGCTTTGCATGACGACCCGACGGCTGGACACCTTGGATTTTCCCGTACGCTGGCAAGGATACAAGAAAAGTACTACTGGCCTCGCCTCACTGCCGACGTCACCCACTACGTGAGGACTTGCCGAGATTGTCAGCGACGGAAGACACCACCGAATAGGCCAGCCGGACTTCTGCAACCCATCGAGCCACCTCGCCGGCCGTTCCAGCAAATCGGCATGGACTTACTGGGGCCGTTCCCGACGTCGAATTCCGGAAACAAGTGGATCGTCGTAGCTACTGACTACCTCACCCGCTACGCCGAGACAAGGGCCCTGCCCAAGGGCAGTGCCGCCGAGGTAGCAAAGTTCTTCGTCGAGAACATCGTACTGCGTCATGGCGCCCCAGAGGTCCTCATTACCGACAGAGGTACGGCCTTTACCGCGGACCTAACTCAGGCGATCCTAAGGTACAGCCAAACAAGTCACCGCCGGACCACCGCCTACCACCCACAGACCAACGGCCTGACCGAGCGTCTAAATAAGACCATCGCCGACATGCTGGCCATGTACGTCGACGTCGAACACAAGACGTGGGACGCCATCCTACCGTACGTGACCTTCGCATACAACACGGCCGTGCAAGAAACGACGCACATCACGCCATACAAGTTGGTCTACGGACGGAGCCCGGCAACGACGCTCGACGCCATGTTACCGAACGTCACCGATGAGGAAAACATCGACGTGACCGTCTACCTACAGCGCGCCGAAGAAGCACGACAGCTCGCCCGCCTACGGATCAAGAATCAGCAGACGACCGACAGCCGCCGTTACAATCTTCGACGACGCTTCGTGGAATACCAGCCCGGCGACCGCGTTTGGGTGTGGACACCGATACGCCGACGTGGTCTTAGTGAAAAACTCCTTCGGCGATACTTCGGGCCGTACAAGGTGCTTCGACGTCTCGGTGCTCTGGACTACGAGGCCATCTCGGACGGCATAACGAACTCTCAACGGCGCCGTGCGCGACCTGAAGTCGTCCATGTCGTGCGCCTCAAGCCGTATTACGCGCGTTAGCAAACCAGAGGACTGCACTTATTGCTTAATTATTGTACTTTCTTTCTTTATTGTTGTTATTTATTGTTGCATGCATTTTCCCCCCGTGTTCTGTTTTAAGCATCGGGACGATGCCTTTTCAGAGGGGGGCATTGCCACGCGCTATTCTTATTTTCACTTTTGTTGTCCGTCAGCAAAGCTCAGCAAAGACCGTCAGCAAAGCTCAGCTCAAACCGCGCCTTATTGTTCTAGAACCTTCGCGATTATTGTAGATCGTTTTGTTAAGATTGCGCGCAAGACGCGACCACTCGAGATTGTTCCTGAGCTTGCGCGATGACCAGTGATAAGGCTAGAATGTTCGACGCGTGATGCATAAAAGCCGGCGCGCTCCAACGATGTTCACTTGTTCGCCGGCCGACGCTCTGTACGCCGCTATCAGTGCCAGCGTGTATTACTGTAATCCTACTTTCTGTTTACCGGCCACAAGTTCGGCCTAATAAACAGTTTCATTTTGGACACGTCGCCTGCTGCCTTCGTCGACGTCACAACCACGTGACACTATTGTGCCGAACTTGTGGCCGGGAAAATGGAAACTCAAGATACAGCAAGCAATGCACGCTTTACAACGATAGCGGCGAACAGACCGTCGGCCGTCGATAAAACTGGTCATCGTGGGAACGCGCATCAGGCATAGAATTTTCTAGCCTTATCACTGGTCGTCACGCAAGCTCTAGAATAAGCTCGAGTGTTCGCGTCTGGCGCGCAATCTTAACAAAATGATCTACTACAATCGTGAAGCTTCTCGAACACTAGTGAGTGATAGCTGAGCGGCTCAGCAGGGCCTGCGCACCCAGCGGAGGAGCGGAGAGACCAGCGGAGCGCAAGACAAAAGGAATAAGAATAGCTGAGCGATGCTGCGCTTGTTTCACCGAAGCGCACTGCTGCGCCACCTGTTGAACAAGGTTAAAGCTACTGTCCGTCGAGCAGAGACCATGATTCGAAAACGCTCGCACCGCTCGCAAATAGAATCACTAGAAAAATTTCAGAGTATCGCATCTGTCTTCCGCGCGCCGTCGACGATGCTATTGGCTTACTCGCATCACGTGAGCTCCCACCGCCATATCCCTTCCAAGCGCTTTGGGTGTGCGCGCGCTGAACGCACATCGTGACCTGGCTTTTAGCAGTGCCACAGGCCCTAAGAGTATTTCGTCACTTTTCTAACGAGCCATGCAGATGCGAGGGAGTATAGCTTAGTAGCAACCGAACGTGATCGGGTTATCCCGTTTATTTTTGCATTCCGTGCGGAAAAAACGTCGAAAAGCGGCGTTCTACGTGACTGCATAGAGTTGGTCGCAAAGAAATCGCCCCTCGAAGAACACACGTTTCTGCCCTAAGCTACGGGAAGTTTGCTGGTACTTGAAAACATTTTCAGCGCTAGCAAACAAGGACGTAGGGAGACGACAACACAATGCGCTAACTTCAACAATTTTATTTCCAGGAAACGCCACCTCTTTAACCATGCACATCAACACTCCACTCAGCAGCCAACCAGTAAGGCCCTCTCCCGATCAAAGAGCTCAATTCATGGTGCACTCACACACGTGCCACTATTGCGAGATATACCTTGGGCTTCAATAATCTCTCACGTTTTTAGATGTGAAGCATCTTATAGCGAAGCTTAATCTGGTGGTGGTGTGCGTCGTGGCCACCCTTACTGCGCATGCGCAAACCTTTTAAAAAAATAAAAATAAAAAACCTCCTCTCCCCTGTGTCTCCTCTTGGCATCCCTGCCCGCGGCAACCACACACTGCGCATGCGCCTCCCCTCCTCTCTCCCCTCCTACGCTCCCCCCCCTCTCTCCTCTAGCCATCCCCTGCCCGCGGCGTCCACACTCCCACTGCGCATGCGTGTCCCCCCCTCTCTCTCCTCTCCTACGCTTCCCCCTTCTTGCCTCGCGACGCCGACGCAGGCAGCGTCTGCTAGCGAGTTTCTTGGTAGAAAAAACCGACTGCTCGTGCTGCACAATCGTTCACTGGGCACCCGGTATATATGACACTGGATCTTGACCTGCAAGGTGGTGCCGGTGGGAGATTTCTCCTGTGCGTTGTTGAACAATAAAAATTCCCAGCGTGCGCGTTAACTAAAAGCGGACTGCGGGTCTCTGCGTCCAGTCGGAGTCTTCTGTCTCTCATTGCCCATTAACAGCGATTGGCATGTTCCAGTAGGAAACACCACTCCATCACTGCGTGCTTTGCGCCTCTCCAGTTTTCTCTCCTGTGCAACGCTGCGATGAGCGCCAGCGTCAACGCCGCCGCCAGTGTAAGCGTTAGCGCCCGCTGCTTCGCATCTACACATGGTTCCCTTTAGCGGAAGATGGTGTAATTTTAGATGCGAAGCATCTTATGCTCGGGGCTATGTCCGTCCCGCCTCCCACGTCCGGTCACTTTCATGAAGTAGGGAAGCACCCATTATGCGAACCAGAACACTGCAGTAATATGAAGGCCGTCAACCCTACCACAGTCATCGGAGTCATGACCGAGAGCACAGAGAGGCTGCTTAGCAATGGCTAGGCAGGTGGTGTCTGTCGCCCAGGTTGACCCCATTCCTTAATCTTGCTTGCGTGTGTTTGGAGGGGGCTTAGTCCGTCCCTCCTTCCCGCGTCCCACACCACCACAGCGCATGCGCGTCCCCTCCCCCTCTCTCTCCTACGCTCACCCCCTTTCTCTGTTCTAGGAATCCTCTACTCTACCTTCCTTGAGGACAACAAAGCCACCGTCCTTATCTGCTGGCAGAACCCACAGTCCCTTCTGCTTGAAGTACGACGCTACACGGTTTACAGGCACACGTGAAGCATTGGAATTTTTACGCGAGGTCACATCAACCCCTTCTGAAATACATCAATTCGCTTCACCCTCCCGGCACTCTCAGAAATCTGTCGCACAAGGCTCAACAGTTCCGGCGCACTCAACCTTGGCTCTACGGTGAACTTAGGTCCAAGTTCAAGAACACTTTGAACGTAGTCTGCTAGACTAACCTGGTCGGTGGTTCTGACGCCGCATGGCGCTGTACGGGGCTTCTTAGGGATGCTGGCACGTAAGCCTGGCAGAGTCTTCGCTAGTCGTATGGACGTTAAAATGGTGTTCACAGCACCGGAAAAGCTTGGCAGGTTATGCCGCTTAACGGACCCGCAGCGCAAGCCTGCTGTCGGATGCACCAAGAACCGTCACGACCCTCTTGCGGATTGTGTACAAGAGGTCGTTTAAGAGCTCCCGCTGACCTGCGGAAATAAGTATAAAGGTCAGACGGGAAGATGCATTCAGGATCGTCTTCGCGAACACAAGTTAAACGTTCGAAACAAGAATAATTACGGTCATTTGTCTGTGCATTGTTTGGAGTACGGTTGCGCACCAATGTATGGGTCTTGCACGATACTGGCGAAGCACAACGATAAAAAACCCGGCAGATCCCACGCACTGTGGGAATTGATGTAATGCGAAGCAGCCGGCAAGGAGCAAATCATGCTGTACATAAAATTGAAGGACACTGTGCGTTCCAAAGTGTGTTCGGCGAAAGCTTTTGGCCATTCGACTGGCTATGCCACGTCTTTTTTTTAACACTCGGAATGTGTGCGTGTTTTCTTTTTTAATTTTTTACCGCAAATCGCAGCGAGACGCTACGAGACGCGAGACCAATCTGCCTCCATTTCGCATGCGTTCGTTGTCTCGCGCTTTGCGCATCGTGCAGACGCCATCCGCATCGCAGCGCTTAAATTGACGCACACTTTCAAAATTCTAAAGTGTGTTTTACGAACGCCTGTGCCCATTGAGACGGGGTCGGTTAGAATGGAACGCGATGCGCGCGTCTCCCTCCTTGAGTGATTGGACACGCTGGGCACAGCGACGCTACGACAGCAAAGCGGGAGCGCTGTAGAGTCCAACGCGACCGGCGTCTGCTTTCGCGCCCCGGCGGCCACCTGGCACCGTGCCAGGGCAGGGCCGGAGGGACTGGCGGACAGACGGACAAACGTGAGCATGAGACATTAAAGGCTTTCCCCTTAATATGCATGTCATGCTTTGCATGTTAGGACCTGTCATTTATGTTCGTCATCATAGGCGTGCGCACGGGGGGGTGCAGAGGATGCGGCCGCCCCCCCTGGTCGCCTAGCCGGGGGGGGGGGGGGGCGGATAATCAGCCCTATACATTGCCATAATAGGGAGGGGGCGCTTCAACTCGGAGGCGCGGGAGGGGGCGGCAAAGTTAGCCCCATACATTGACCTCATAGGGAGGGCGGGGCGCTGGGAAGAACCTTCGCCCCCCCCCCCCTGATGGGGAACCCTGCGCACGCCTATGTTCGTCATAGTCACGTCGCGCAATACCTATTTGGTGTATATCAAGCTAGCGAACTGGACGCAAGCGCACCATGAGCGTGGCATGTAAATGGCATTGAGATGACATGCATGCCAAGATTTTCATGTTACCACGTGCCACCTATGTTCGTTATACAGTACCGTCCCGCAATACCAATTTTGGTGTATATCAAGCTAGCCAAACGTTCGCGAAAGTGCCATGAGCGTAGTATGCAAGTCATGTTGCACATGATACGTCATGATTTCCATATTACCACTTGTCATTTATGTTCGTCATGCAGTCACGTCACTCAATATCAAATTTGGTGTATATCAAGCTAGCGAAACGGCCGCAAGCGTGCCATGAGCGTGGCATGCAAGTCATGTTGCACATGACATGTCATGATTTCCATATTACCACTTGGCATTTATGTTCGTCACACAGTCACGTCACGGAATGCCAAATTTGGTGTATACCTAGGTAGCGAAACGGCCGCGAACGTGCCATGAGCGTGACATGCAAGTCATGTTGCACATGACATATCATGATTTCCATATGACCACTTGGCATTTATGTTCGTCGTACAGTCACGTCACGCAATGCCAATTTTGGTGTATATCAAGCTAGCGAAATGGCCGTGAGCGCATCATGAGCGCGGCATGTAAATCATGTTGTACATGACATGTACGTCATGATTTTCATATTACCACCTGTAATTTATGTTGGTCATGCAGAAATCTCTCATCGTACCAATTTTTAGATACATCAAGTCAAGAAAACGGCTTCAGGAGCACGACGGCCATTGCGTGTAAATCGTGCTTTTCATGAAAAGTTAGTCATGATTTTCATGATATGACCAGTTATTCATGTTCGTCATACAGTCTCGTTCTGCCATACCAAATTTGGTATAAATCCGATTAACGATACGGCCAGGAGAGCACAAAGTCGTAGGCGGCTAGATAGATAGATAGATAGATAGATAGATAGATAGATAGATAGATAGATAGATAGATAGATAGATAGATAGATAGATAGATAGATAGATAGATAGATAGATAGATAGATAGATAGATAGATAGATAGATAGATACGCTCAAAGTTGCCGAAGTTCGCTAAGAAATGGTTCGCATTTAAAACGTCCGAGAGATTATTGAAGCCCAAGCTATCTCTCGCAATAGTGGCACGTGTGTGAGTACACCATCAATTGAGCACTTAGATCGGGAGAGGGTCTTTCTGGTTGGCTGCTGTGTGGAGTGGTGGCGCTGATGTGCATGGTTATGTAGATAAGGCATTACGCCAACATAAAAAGAAAGGTTTCTGTCCCTATTTTTTTCCAGCCTGGTGGCAGACATGTCACCGCCCCGTTATAAAGCATAGCATCCATCCATCCATCCAAATAGGTGGCGTTTCCTGGAGAGAGAGAAACAACTTTTATTGACACGGCAAGTGTGAGAGGAGTTTGTCTCCCCTCCCTTAGATGGCAGCTAGGAGTCCTTGGGCCCTAGCGGCATCTTCGGCTTGCCTGATGACCTGGAGTTGGTCCTCGATGGTGAAGCTAAGCAGCGCGGTCTCCCACTGCTCCGCATTCATAATTGTGTTGTTTGGCCCCTTCACGATGGTGGGGCAAGCCCAGATAATATGTTTGAGGTCCACCCGCTGGTTGCAGTGTTTACATCTGTCGGAGTAGATGTCTGGATAATCGTGACTAAAAGCGATTGGGTTCGGGAAGGTGTTTGTTTGTAATTGGCGCCACGCTGTCGCCTGCTGCTTATTTAATGAGTTGTGTGGTGGCGGGTAATGCTGCCTCCCTAATCTGTAGTGCTTGGTGATTTCGTTGTACTTTACCATGCGGTCTCTCTCTGCACGCGGGCTCCGCGTTATTCCTGCCCCTGCTCGGCTCGCTAACTCTCGAGCTAGGGTGTGTGCGGTTTCGTTGCCCGGGAGGGAGGAGTGAGCGGGCGTCCAGATCACATAAACGTCGCGCTCTCCGCGAAAGTTAGTCAATATTTTTGAGGCCTCTTTCGAGACCCTTCCGTTAGCGAAGTTATTAATGGCGGTTTTGGAGTCGCTGGCCTTTGTGGACTCAAGCGCCAGCGCTACGGCCGCTTCCGCAGCGATTTCCAAATTTCCTGTTTTAATGGTGCCGCTGGCAAGCATGTGGCCCGCTTGATTTGAAGCGACTATTGTCATGTGTCGACCATCTTCATGTTCCGCCGCATCTACATAGACCACGTCCGCGTCGTTTTGCAACTTTTTGTGTAGAGCTTTTGCTCTTGCCTTTCTCCGCTCCCGGTGATGTTCGGGGTGCATGTTTCTGGGTAACGGAGGCATTATGATGCGCTCTCTGGTCTCTTTTAGGATATCGTATTTATCCCCGCTTTGGCCAGCGTACGTTATTCCAAATTTGTGCAGGATGTGTCTTCCCGTGTTGCTTTGCACGAGCCGTTCATACTGCGCTACCATATGCGCCTCAATAAGTTCGTAGAGCGTGTTACGCATTCCTAACGCTTCGAACGTTTCGTTAGACGTGGTTATCGGTAAGCAGAGGGCTTGCTTATATGCCTTTCTGATGATGCACTCTATCTTTTGTTTTTCCGCCACTTGCAACTTGAGTTATGGGGCCACATACACTATGCGGGTGACGACGAAGGCTTGAATGAGCTGCACGAAGTTGTGCTCTTTCATGCCGTAGTTCTTGTTGGCAATTCTTCGAATCAACCTAATGGTTTGCTGGGTGTTGTTATCCAGTATATTTATTGTTTCTCCGTTATGCCCGTTCTCGGATATATGGAGTCCCAGTAATCGTATGCGTTGTGCTTGAGGAATTGGGTAACCCCCGGCTAAGATTGTGATGTTGGGTCGTTCTCGAATGTACTTGCGTCCTCTGCTTTTAGGTCTGTAGAATAATAATTCTGATTTTTGGGGAGAGCATTTTAGGCCATGTTTTTCCACGGAGCACTCTACCGTATTTACTGCTTGCTGTAAAATCTCTTCTATGTGACCGTCGCTCCCACCCGTCACCCATAGGGTGATGTCAACTGCATAGATGCAGTGCTGAAGCCCTTTGATGCGTTCCAGCTCAGAGGGCAGACCGAGCATCGCCACGTTGAATAGGAAAGCGGAAAGCACCGAACCTTTGCGGTGTTCCCTTGTTGCCTAGTTCGAATTCTTCGGATTTCGCTTTCCCCGGCCGTGATTATGGCTTTACGGTTAGTGAGAAAATCCTTCACGTAATCGTACACTCTGCGGCCTACATGCAGGTTTTGCAAGTTGCGCAATATGCCCTCGTGAGTGACGTTATCAAACGCCTTCTGCAGGTCAAGGCCCAGAATGGCTTTTGTATCCATGGTGTGCGCTTCCGCGTCAATGATTTCGTGCTTTAGCTGCAACATGACGTCTTGTGTCGAGAGTCTTGGTCTAAAGCCGATCATGGTGTTTGGATATAACTCGTTGTCGTCCGATGTATTTGACGGAGACGCGTTAAAACTACCTTTTCCATTAACTTTCCGATGCAGGATGTCAATGAGATGGGCCTGAGATTTCCTAAGAGTGGCTTTTTATCCTGTTTTGGTATGAATATGATTTGGGCGGTTTTCCATTGCTGGGGTATGGCCCCCTTCTCCCAACATTCATTTATGTATTTTGTGAGAGCAGTGACAGATTCATCATCTAAGTTGCGAAGTGTTTTATTCGTTACACCGTCAGGACCCGGGGCTGACTTGGGATTGAGTCGTCCGAGTTCGTATCGAATCTCTCCCTCCGTTATGGAACCGTCGAGGTCGACGTTGTCATTCCCTTGATAGAAATAAAATGGTTGAAGTTACCGCCTTGTGCACATGTTGTCGTCTCCCTACGTCCTTGTTTGCTAGCGCTGAAAATGTTTTCAAGCACCGTTTACCAACACGCCCAAAAAATGGCAATGCTGAAGTTTGCTGGTAAAACTCACACGCGACAGGGTACTTCACCTTATCTGTTCGCGTTGCTCAGTGACTGAAAACAACGTGCTACATACCCTTCCATTTGCTCGGCTCTTTCTATCTTTTTATTTTGAAGACTGTGCATGAATTTCGAGTAAACGTGTCACGCATGTGAGGGAAATCAAAGATTTTTTTTAAAAAATAATAGCTTTTTATTGGTAGACTTGTTATTGGTAGATCATTTGCCATGTCGCAATACTCAAGTGTTAGTGATAGATTGCGCATGAAACTTGGTGGTAGAAAATGATATCATAGGATGTTAATAAGCGTATTTATTGGCAAAAAAAAATGATGCTAACAAGTTGTATTCCGCCGAGCGTACCATTACAATACGGTTTATTCGGTGAGAATGGTCGCAATAAAAACAACTATGTATTTTCGCTGTGAATTACACTCATTCTTCGGCCAGTGGGAACAGCTGAATGTGCGGCATTAAAATAGAACGTGAATTTCAAGGTCCGGGCTTCTTTTTGCTTCATTATCGTCGTTCTCACGTACTCGAACTGCTCAGATAAACGTCAAACAGATACTGTTTCATATGAGAAGTTGCTGGGCTTGTTGGTTCGCGACACTTTCAGTGCATAATGTACAGCCGCCCAATTTTTTTAACCTGAACGCGCGAGCATCGACTGCCGAGTCTGTAAGCGCCTGTTCCTGGTGTCCGGTTCCTGGAACAGCCTGGCAGAAGACAGCTGCACAGGACTGTTCATCGCAGGCATGCACGTATTCTCGTTGATTTTACCGCTGTGCTCTGTAAAACGCCGCTTGTCGACTGGGCGGTCGACGCTCGCGCGTTCAGGTTAAAAAAATGGGCGGCTGTACGTGTTTCAACTGAGGCACGGTGTTCCTTGAACATACGCTTTAAAAAATTTCTGGACTATGCTATTTCTGACCAAAAAACTAAGCGGTACTGTGCCGAGAAAGCTTTCATAAGCGTGCATGACGAAAACAAAAGTTGAAATTGAACCGCACCCCCAGCTGATTACGCACTGGCAACGTTAACAAAAAAAATTTTATCTCGGAACACGGCGAAATCTCAAAAACACGCGTCGTCTCGTGTCAATTAAGTGCTGTCAGTCACTTTTTAGTCGCCTATTTTCGCACGAATAAGTTAGGAAATGACAACGCCTTCGCAAATACGATACGGCAGTAGCTACCGCACGCCAATCGGCCCGTGCGATGGGCTGCTGGCCTTCCAAACCGAGACATAAATACCTCGCGCACAAATTCCAATCACCGTACACACATACTCCTATTACGCAAGGTAAGGTGCGCAAGCAAGGTATAATTCAGCGACCAATCGAAGGACGCAATCGAGCGTTCTGAAGTGAACCTGAGCACCGACTGCACGTTCAGCAAATAGCAAAAGTTAGTACCAACACGCAAGATTCACCTGGTGTCCAAGTAAATGGCGTCTTGCATGAAGTCACTGAACACATACGCTTCCGTACCTGGCGAACACACCCGTGACACGAAACGAGACTGATGAAGCCACGAAGAGACTTCATGAGCACATGGCGACATTCGCCACACATTACATTCACAACCACGCCGCTTACCGCGCAGTTCATTCATAACCATCGATGACTCGGAATCACCCCCATATATTCCAGTTCAGGCGAGCGTAACACGGCATAGAGCCGGAAAGATCGGTCTCGTCTCCACGCACGCTACCAACGTATGACCAACGCGCCGGACAGCCTGGAAGGGAAATGGCCGCCGCAGCTCAATGTTGCCCGCGTGCAGCCTACCTTTGCGGTACTGTGAAATTTTTCCAGTGACTCTACTCGCACGCTGATCCGCTGCACACGCTTCGCTGAGGGGACGAAAGGAGCGGGCGAGCGGCTCGCTCCGTAAAAACGCTGGCTGTCTCAGCTTGCCGCACATGCGCAGTTGGCGCTCCGCTCGTTCGCTGGGCCCGCTGGCCCGCTGAGCCGCTCAGCTATTACACTCTACTGAGGCACGGTTTGCGCTGTGCATTGCTGACAGGCATTCAATCAATCAATGTTTATTAGTAGCGTCAAAAATTCAGTACATTGCAGGTGAATATGCAGGAGGAGGTCCCAAGGTTACAAACCGCAGGCGGGACCTCCTATGTTAATACAATGGAAAAACTAAATTATGAACAAGAAATAAGAGCGTTTTTTAAGTGTTACAATTAACAAGGACATTACCGAATGATCAGGTTAGCACTTAGCGAATTATATACATACAAAGCAACTCCACGAAAAAACGAACTGCAGAACTTATACATTAAATAAACTCTTTTTTATTTTCCCTTAAAAACATGTATGTGCATTATATTTTTCAAATCACGTGATAGTGAATTCCACAATAAAATTGATGAAAAAACAATGCTCATTTTTCCATAATTAGTGCGAACTTTAGGTAACAAAAGGTTATTAGAGACCGCGAATGTGGTTTTATTGGGATTACATAACAAAACAGCAGGAAATATGTCGATGATGAGGGTGCGGTTAAGAACCTTAAAAAACAACACACACACATTATAAACATACAATTTGGAGATGGGTAGTATATTCAGCTGACAAAAAATAGGATTTGAGGGCGTCTGACGTGAAGCGAAAGTTATGAGTCGCATTGCTTGCTTTTGCAGCACCTTTAATGGCCAAATATGCACTGAATATGAATTACCCCATGATGTAATGCAATAACTGAGGTGGCTGTGTATGAATGCATAATACAGTGCCTTCAGAGTATCGATGCTAAAACACATTCATGACTTGACCAATGCCCTAATACAATATGAAACATTTTTACAAACAGAATTAATATGTTGGCGAAATTTCAAATGTGTGTCAACTATGACTCCTAAAAATGATGTATGATCACTCAAAGGAATGACTAGTGAGTTGACAAAGAGGTGGGGAATGAATGGTAATTTTTTCTTCGGGGAATGAAAAAGCATAAAAGAAGTTTTGGAAGGATTAATCAATAATCTATTATTGTCGCACCACTCAACAAGTGAATGAAGGCCAACTTGAAGTCTGGACACGAGAGTCGCAGGATCCGAGTCATTAGAAAAAAGAGTCGTGTCATCAGCGTAAAGTAAACAAGAAGAATAGTTAAGGCAACGCGGTAAATCATTTATATATATCAAAAATATTAAGGGGCCCAAAATCGAACCTTGAGGAACACCTCTGTTAATGGGGGTAGGACTGGATGTAAAGTTCCTGACCGAGACCACCTGAAACCTATTAAAAAGAAAGCTCTCTAATAACGTTAGTGCGGCGGGACCAGTTATCCCGTAGTATTCTCGTTTACGAAAAAGGATGAAATGGTCAATACTGTCAAAGGCTTTTGAAAAGTCGACAATGATAGAACCTGCGATGTTACCATTATCAATAAATGATCTAATTTTATCAGTGAAACATGCAATTGCAGTATCAGTGGAAAGACCATCCCGAAAGCCAAACTGACAAGTAGAAAGTCTGTTAAATTTCCTTAAATATTTCGATAGCCTTACTTCAATTAGTTTTTCCAAAACTTTATCCAGGAAGGGAAGAACGGATATGGGCCTGTAATTTCCGATGCTGAGTGGATCACCTTTTTTTAAATACTGGCACTACCTTTGCAACTTTCAATTTATCCGGGAAAACACCACTATTGAAACAGCGGTTAAAAATGTGGCTTAAGATAGGGGCAACAAA
>JALIZH010028868.1:0-35985 GCA_030522465.1 Rhipicephalus appendiculatus | reverse complement strand
ATCTTTGTCGAATATCCCATTTTTTGTCAGTGTTTCTTGAATTTTCTAGTAAATAAATCGACGCTTGTTAGTTGCCGCGCCGCCTGTTGTGGGAAGTGTCTTCTTCTGGCGTTTATTAGAGCATGAAGAACAAACTGTAGCGTCGTTCGCGTGAGCGCGCGCAGCTAGGTGGTCCAGTACCTGCTGCTAATTGCAGCGCACTTCAAAAATACTGAAAATTTCTATATTCGGACATGGTTTTCATTGCGGGTGAACCAAACACTTTGAACACTTCCGAACAGGCGTGGCATGGACTAATACAAGTATAATATAGAACGAATTAGGAATGTGTGTGTGTATCTGGCGCAAAATTTTGTTCGCATCCCACCGGCGATGATGGTCTAAGGGCCATTCATGCAGCACACGTACACATTCATTCAACTTATTTTACACTCGCCTGAGTGGATCGATATGCATGCGTTGGCGCGTTCGTGATTTCGTCGCGGCGCTGCAGTGAACGCAATTTCGCGTCGCAATTATCCGCTCACACCACATGCAGTTAAATTGGTCGTGGCCCGTATGGTGGCATGCTGATTCTTTTATATTAAGACATGATGCGATCTTTGCGAATTATTTTATTTAGTGAAGTGCATATATATTCCTTTGCTTTCGTCAGCGGCGTTGCAGCAGAACGCAATTAGCGTCTCGAACGCCCGCACTCGCGGGAATCGTGCCTGTCATTGGAGCCAGTCTTGCAGCTGGTAATATGTGTATTATATTTCTTAAGGATAGTAAGTGCAGTCATGTTGGTGAAGCATGTTTAGCGGAGCGGACGATGCGTTCGTGATCGTTGGTCGCACAGCGGCAGCCGTTTCACGTCTCAAACCTTCCATGCACAGGGAGTTGTATTTTTGGCACTTTTTAAGAGATGTGACACATGACATAATTACATTTTTAATTTCATTAAACTAATTCAATTTAAGAGACCAGAGGACGGCACAGTGGGTCAGGGAACAAAACCGGGGTTGCAGATATTTTAGTTTACATCATGCAGAAGAAATGGACACTGGCCACGTAATGCGTAAGGGGTAGACAACTGGTGGATGGTAAGAGCAACAGAATGGTTACCAAGGAATAGGAAACTTGGTCGTGGAAGGCAGAGAGCTAATGGAGTGATGAAATTAACAGGTGCGCAGGGATAAAATGGAATTAGCTCTCACAGGATAGAATAAACCTGGAGATCATTGGGAGATGCCTTCATCCCTGCAGTGGACTTAAAACAGGCTGAAAATGATGATGATGATGATGAAGCTTGGAATTAATTCCACTGCCCACTATGGTCTATGTCGTAGTGCGTGCGCTTGATATGGTATGTTACACCCCTGTGATTTGATTAATATGAAGGGAACTCTAAAGAGGAACAGCGAATTAGTTTACATTGATAAATTGTAGGCTGAGAACTCTGTCAGTCATTAACTTCACCATCATAGGTTTATTAAATACCAGGAGAAAATCAAGGTCAAAGTTTCATTCTTAAATTACGTGCCGAAATCTTCGCGCATGACATCACAGATTTCAAAGTGTTTTTTGTATTTTGTCAACATTGAATCGGAAAGCGTTGCCATTTCACAGAAAACTTTTCCCATTTCTGAAGATTTGGTGCCAGGATTCCAACAACATATCGATACAATCTCCAAAATGACTAAAACGTGGACGCTGCTTCTGGAATATAATTTTTTTTTAATGGGTATGCTTCAAGACAGGGTGACCACAAAGGGTGCCTCACTAAAATAATGCTTTAGACCTGTGGCCAGCTCACAGGTATACCTTTTAAGAAAAGTTTAAAATTGTGGGGCGAAGTGATGTGGGGCCCGCGGGCTGCAAAAGAGAGGCTCGCGGGCTGCCTGTTTGAGACCCCTGGTCTATGGTGACCTCAGAGGATCCATTTTTACTGATTATAGGAACAACTAGGTCTAGTAGACGCTGTCAAAATATATGATGTCACGGCATTTGGTTTGGGAATTTCAAGGCGGCGCTGCCACCTGCATTTCCTTGTTACGTGTTTTCGTGCTTACCAAGTGTCTTCTCGCTGCAAGCACGCTGATTTCGGAGTTTTGAAAGAGTAATTTATTACACGTGGAGTGGTTGCAGCAAAACTGGTTCCTTTTTGAGTGGTTCCTTTTTGCTACAAGCACTCATCATGCAAGATCACCAACTAGCCGATATGCAAACCCATTAGATAGTAATTTACTAAAATGAGATAATGATTTTTCTCTCTTTAGTCCCTGTAAATGAAGCATGTGGAAGTGCTATCCTCCTGAGCATTGGCGTTTTTTTCTTATGTGTGTGTCTGTCATGCAGGCCTGCCTCTTGGACGGGGACAATTAATATACGTCATTTGGGAGAAATGCCTCAGCCTGAGACCAAACAGAACTCCCATGTAACTTGAACCGAAACCCTGAGCCAGACAATGAAGGAAATTAGAGTAAGTGTTTAGCCTGAATTGCATTTGGTATTCTCCCTTTGTGGCGTTTGCAGTAAAGTAACAAAGAAGCCTCCGACAAACTCTGACATCTCATTTCTGTCTTCATTTCCGATTGCAGACATGATGAAATTCGTCTGTAATTACATCTAGAAAAGAAATTCGTAGAAGTGCTGTCCCTCATTTACCTTATCAGAGTGCCTTTTTACGTATGGACATAAGAACATCATTTAAACTGATTATTTTGCATAAGCTGAAAACTGCACCTGTCATGCTATCATCAATAGTATACACAGAGTGTTTACAGTAACTGCACATTGTACTGGCTACTGAAATTCACTGTAATATCTTGTAAAGTCAACCTCATTTTACCCCCATTCTTGTATCATCTCTCCCTAATCCTTTAGCACAGTTGTGAAGTAGCAAGCTACACTCTGAAAAATAAAAAAATGAAAATTCTTGGACTCTTTTTTTGGTGACGTATACAATTCTCATTAAAGAGACACATGAACTCTTTTGGAGAGTCCTGTGTACCATGGCTCTCCAAAAGAGATAATGTTTCTTTAATGAGAGTTATATATGCGAGTTTTATACGTGGCTTTTTTTTTTTTTTTTTTTTTTTTTTTTTTTTTTTTTTTTTTTTTTTTTTGTAAGAGAGGCTGTTAAGCTTTTCTTTATGCTGTGTAGCGTGACCTGAAAACTATCACCATCACAAGCCAGCACGCACTCTCTTCGTCCTCTTGTCCGCCTCGGTGGAACAGTGGCTACGGTGCTCGGCTGCTGACCCGAAGGTCGCGGGTTCGATCCCGGCCGCGGCGGTCGCATTTCGATGGAGGCGAAATGGTAGAGGCCCGTGTACTGTGCGATGTCAGTGCACGTTAAAGAACACCAGATGGTCCAAATTTCCGGAGCCCTCCACTACGGCGTCTCTCATAGTCATATCGTGGTTTTGGGACGTAAAACCCCAGATATTATTATTATTATCTCTTCGTCCTCTTCTTTATCGTCTGCTTTGCTCCCAGAACACGTCCGTCCGTGTACTGTGTGACTTCAGGACACGTTAAACAACACCAGATGATCAAAATTTCCGGAGCTCTCTACTACGGTGTCCCTCATAATTGTATCGTGGTTTTGGGACATAAAGCTCCAGATATTATTATTATTATTACCCCAGAACATCTGTGCCGATTTGTCTGGCGTGGGATGCAATAACTTAAATGGGCGAGAGAATGAGGACAGAGAGATAGAAAGAAACAGACACGAAAAAAGAGAGAGCAAACATAGCCGTGTATACTATACATAGCTTTCACGTGACATCACAGACAGGTTCTCTTCTCTAGTACCCAAACTTGGTGGCCACCGTCACTTTTTTTTATCTCATTAGAGAGTGCGAGTGCACGGGAGGATACCCAGTCGTTTGGTAACCGCATTATTTCGTTCGCCATCCATGCTAAGGGGGGAATATAAAGGAATGCAAGGGTTTGGGTGTGAAAGATGCTTGGGGGCACCGGCACTAATATGATGGCGAACCGGCAGCGTTTCTTGCTCCGCGCATTCGAGCAAGAGTTCGCACAGCATCTCAACCAGCTGGTACCCCAGGATGTCAGCCACAGTGACGTCACTGCAAGCTGTGTGTAGTATAGCAAGGGGTGGGAAAGGGAAGTGAGGGGGGGGACAAAGAGGGATAAAAGGAGGGCAACGCCACCAGCTCGTTTATTTGTTAAGGATGCCTCCAGCTCCACTGCTCCCTCAGTCTTTACACCACTAGGGCGTTACTGCTCCACTTCTTCTTAAAGTGTACATACACGCTTTTGACGTTAATCTCTTAAAATATGATGGAAAGATCTGCATTCTGCAATATGTACCATTCATATTGTCACAAATGGTACATTAACGTAATGGGACGGCCACTTAATGTTAGATTATACGACCATCACATGGACACGGCAAAGAAATTACGAAAAAACAGTGGCACAGCATAATGTAGCAGGCCACAACTTCGACGATCTCAAACATTACATACTTCAGTCAAACTTCTGGTCCCCAAGAGACAGATAATATACAGAGTCATGCCTTATTCACAAGTTCAATACACTCCAGTCAGCAGGTATAAACGTTTCTAAGGGGGCTCTTGAATCCATTCGGTATGGTACATACACAACGAAAACCAATGAGAGTTAAGCCCTCCTTCTAGGAATTTTACCCTACCATTGTTAAGTGGTGCTTCCTATGACAACCGTGATTCAGCAAAACGTCTAACCCCCCCCTCCCCCCGTTTCTTTCCTTTTTATTCACGGAATACCTCTTCCCTTTTATTCCCACAATTCATCACAGTGGCCTCTCCCCCCCCCCTCCCACACCCCCCACACCCACAGTTGCCCTTTCTCCCTCCTTTGTTCAGATTGGACGAAAGGGTACGAAGCATGTACACACTAGCGCTAAGGAAAACAGTTCTAGCCTTGAAGAAGACAAGTCCACTTGTCGAAACGTCGGCTCGAGCACGCAACCCCAGTTTAGGATGTTTTTACCGCAAGCTTCCATCTTTCCCTTCCTGCCATTTTTGGATAAGTGACGCGTGTGTTTACACAAATCTATCCAACAAGTTATCCTGCCGTCAAAATTTTGTCAGTACTCCTTAAAATTTCAAATTAATTTCATTATTTTTCAAAATGTCATTAGTCTTGGCCAGCTGTAATCTGTAATGTAACTACATGTAAAAAAATTCTAGGAAAGTAATCAGCAGTTTGATATAATTACTTTATATAATTTGTCAGTTTTACAACTTGACTTTGTCAAGCCAAGTGCCAAAATTGAAAAAAAAAAGAAATTAAAAATATGCACGGCTTATAAATTTCGAATCGATAACGTCTCCTCATGCATCGTATGTTCTATGGACGAGTGAAAGCATGCGTGGACATCTCACAATCACGCCTCAAGCGAGAGGCAATGTGCCAGCAATCTTCTTTCACACGAAACAGACCTGTACATGTTACAGAAAATAAGCAACTGATTACAAATACAATTATTTCCTTTAAAATGTAACCGATTACATTGGTCAATTACAGCCCCAGAAAAATAACTGAGCAATTACAGAAATGTAATCGATAACTTTTGCATTACTTTCATTCAAAATTTTATTGCCATAACACAATAACTCAAGTTTACTCAAACTACAACAAGCTACTGGGGCTTGCATGGTAGAGGGAAGGCTGGAGACTTGTATGAAGGCTGGGAGGCTTACTGTGCCTTCTGTGATCTAGTTTTACATGCTGTTAACTTTCAACAGGAGTTGTTTTTAAAGTTGTCATAGCTGATTTTTCCATATTTCCTTGTTAAGAGGTCAGCTGCTACACTGAACAATCTCTCAATGCATGCACTGGAAGGTAGGGTGGTATTTAGGAACAACTTGCGCACCAGCTCGTAGTTGCGCAGTGCTTCGATACTAGTGAATGTGTTTTCTATGAAGCATTGCGCTTCACTTTTGCTGGCACTTGAGTAAGGCGTTGCAGGTAAGGCCAAGGAAAAGGTGAAAAAAATAGGCTGTGTAGGCAGCTCTCTTGCCAAAAAACAAGGGATCCCCCCCCTCATCAAGGGGGGGGGGTTGGTCCCTACAGAACGATCGCATATTTTTTGGGAAGAGAGCTGCTGTAGAAGACCGGTTACAACTTTATTTTGGAAAGAAAAATAATTGATCACCAATAATCAATTACAAGAAAATGTAATTGAGTTACTCAGAATGTTACAGCTTCACAAAAGTAATCGTGATTATATTACAAAAGTACAAGAAAATATACTTGATTACATGTAATTGATAACTTGTAACGTGTTACGTTCACTCTGGCATGAAAAAAAACATGAGGGGGGTTCCTGGAGGGGCACAAGTGGTTGCATGGATCTGGCAGAGCAGAAACCGTGTCCTTTGAACGGCACAGAGCAGAACTATCTTGACAGGGATCAGCAGATGACTCATACCTTTGCATGTGCTGTGTTTGCATGGCTTGGTTTGCGTCAAAGCGATAGACCAGAGGTCTCAAACGCGCGACCCACGGACGTTTTGCTAGTGACCTGCAGCTCCACGTGGAATAAAATGCTTATGGCTTCGCTAAATGGCACTCACATTATTTACTCGCCTGTTGCCATTAATAACGCTTTGTTCTGGTAAGCTACAGAGACGGGATAGGTCTCAAGCATTTTTCGCATGACACACCCATGTGGTCTCTGTGTGTTGAAACCTGATGGCAGTGCGAAATCTCTATATTTTACAATTGGCGTCCAGATTTGAGCCATTCTGGAGATCAGTATCGATATGTTTCTCGAATCCTGACGCGAAATCCTCTTCAGAAATGATCCATATATGAGATATGGGAAAGGCGTTCTTTCAAATGGCAGCTTTAGCTGACATTTTGTTCAACCCCCCCCTACTCCAAGCTTCTTCACTGTCCTGGCCCTTGCGGGAGACTAAATTGTGTGACTGTGGCCCGCTGGTTGAGGTGAGTTTGAGACCCCTGCAATGACTACACACAGATCGTGTTTCTTGCAGCAGTGGCTGCACTTTCTGACGCCAGTGTTTTGTTGAGTTATGCCAGATTGAATGCTAAAGAAGTTAGCTGCTGGCCTCAATTTGGACTACATTCCAATATGTTGCTATCCCTTTCATTGCAACACCTGTACAGCAAAACTGTGGCTTCTTTCTCAGTCCTGCTTCTTGACCAGCAGCGTTTCTACCTATTCTCCACAATGCTGCTGCTGCTGCTTCCCTCTCAATCATTTAACAGCTTTGCTTCCGCTAGCCATGCATACGTAATGTTGAGTTTAGTGACATTCCTCGCTGTGCTGTTAACTTCTTAAAACCCGAGTCTTGGTATGTGATGGACTTCAACTCCAGCTGCCTTGAAAAAATAATTTCGCCAGAGAGTTTGTGGATGGATAGAGCCCTATGAGAGCTGAGCTACAGTCGGATACTACAACTTAGAGGTCTGGAGAGGCCCCACCCAGACAACCGAAGTGTGGCAGCCGATCACTTCTGCGACTAAAGAAATAAACCTGCTCATGCACTTGTCAATGTTCTCTGAAGGCAGGGTCACCGGCTGTCCGGCTCATGACGTCAGTCTGGAGTGCATGCCCATTGGTACAGGCTTGTGTCCATCCGCTTTTGAGGAGGAAATGCCGCACGGACTTCTGAAGTTGTATCCTATTATGCATAAGTAAAGTTATTATTCCCTCTCGCTCTCTTTTGAACCTACCTCATTTTGGATTGTTAAAACTATAAACACAGCTTCAACATCCGTGACAATGACGTCAACAAAACAAGATTAAGGACAGTTGGGCTAGATGATGCACAATCCATTTGGTTTCTCTTGTATACGAAATCTATTGCTGTACTTGAGTCCTTAATGTTGGAGAGAAGTCTGCCTTGCAGGGGTAGAAAATGACTGGCTGTATTTTCCTGTGGGAATTTATTACCTATTGTCTGCTCACAAAACGGCGTGCAATCTGCAAAAGCTTGCACAGAATATAAAAGATCAGAAGAAGTGAGTATCAATGCTTTCCCTTTTTCTCACTTGGGTCTCTGCACTTTAAATGATGAACCTTTTGCCTTCCATATAACCAAAGACAACTTCTGTTCACCACTGCATCAATGGCTTGTGGAATCCCTCTACCTAGAGCAGTACACATTAACTTCCTTACCGCACACTTGCAATATCTCATTACGATGAATTGTGTAGTTCTCCTGTTATGTAATTCTGTCATCCAAGAGCACCAGAAGGCAGACATTTTAATTGCCTGCATGAGCAGCTGGCGTAGGTGATCAGTTGACTGAACCAAACACACCAAAACAAAACAGGTGCTACAAGAGATGTCATGGTAGAGTTCAAGAGGATACTGTAGCTGAATGAACCTAATGTGTGTGCAAGTATTCAATCGCCTAGGCTTTCTTAACTTCTACCCAAAGCTCTGTTTGTGAATCTTATTGCATCAGCACTTTGGGCAAGTTGGTGACTCGTAACTTCAGTACGACTGCGCAACAAGAAAAGACACTGACAGCAGAGAAGAAGACACACCTTGTGCAAACTTTCAACTAAATTTATTGTGCCACTGAATCTCTTTATATACTGACACAGTATACATTACGCATGTGTGAACATGGACACAATGACTGCACATGCATGTACATTGAATAAAACAACAGTTACGAGTTAGAAGATGCCACCACCAAAAAGAAAAGTTCTTTGGCGGTGAGGTTTGATTTGATACACTTATCACCCAATTTTACAATCACCTCAGCCTCAGCGACTTCATGTGACCTTAATGTGCACGCATGTGCAGTCATTAATGCCTCCATGTTCATGCATGTGTCAGTATATAAACAGATTCAGTGGCACAATAAATTTAGTTGAAAGTGTGCGCTGGGTGTTTCTTCTTCTCTGCTGTCCTTGTCTTTCTTTTTGTTGCGCAATCATACTGAATGTTGTCACATTCTGCCTTCATCAGAGTGGAGCTGTCAAAATGGGTTTTCCACGCATGACCTGAAACCGTGGAGCAGTAGACCGCAGCCAATGTAGTGGGTGGCTTTGCTTACACAACGTACACCCATGAGCAAAAGTATACGGACCACAGTAGCGCGTGCAGCAGTCGCTGTCTACGCTGTCTAATCGCAGGCCGTCTGCTGTCGAGAGGATTGCTTTGAAGGAATTGCTGTCGAAAGCATTACTCAGACGGAATTCATCAGAGATGTTCTCTCGACAGCAGACACCTCGCCACTGGACGGCGCAGGCGGTAGAGGTGTACGGACGGCAATGGTCCGTATAGTTTTGCTCACGGGTGTATATAAATGAAACCACGTGCCAAGAAAAAAAAAAAGAAGCTTTTCTCTCAATATTGCAGAAGAAAAGGCTTGAAGTCTAAAGATTTTTAAGTAGTACAGGAAGTTTTCGCGCTCCAGAAGTTAAATCTTTCTGTCAACAGTTGCTAAATATATTGCCACGTGCGCTTCTTTTTCTATTTTCACATAACCGACCTGTTACACGTGCAACCACTGCCTTGCGCGCACTGCGCCGGAATGTCGGACATTCCGATTCCCACGTGACAACATGCACACATTGATGAGTGAAAAAGATTTAAAGGGGCACTGACGCTATTTTTTGAAGGGGAGCTTACTCTTCCATACAAATCTCCTGTATAGAGATGGCTCTGAGCAAGTGTGAAGCTCAGAAAATGCTGATATGTTATTTTGATATTAAAGTCAATTTTCCCATGGCGCACCTGCTGACATCGACACTGGCTCGAGGTTGGGCTACATTACTAATTCAGGTGGCTTCACACAGCTGTCTGGGTAGTTGCGACGTCAGGTACCAAAACTTCCAAAATGGCCACTTGTGCATCGCCAATGGAGCCACGAGGTGGAGTGGCCGCGGAAATGTCACAATATCTTGCGCGAGCACGTGACGAGAAGCGCATACCGTGTTGTGACGTCAGGGTGCTGTAGAAACCAAAATTAGCTTTTAAAAATATGCTGTAATACTTTTTCAGGGTGCACTCATGCTCAGCAGTACATTTTCTAGGCTCTTGAGGGCTTGGACTTTTCTTTGATGCAATAACACGACAAATGAAAATTTTTGTGTCACTACCCTTTTAACCCTTTACTGCCTGGTGTCGCGAATGCACGACATACCGAAAAACTCCGAGCCAACAGTCACGAAACGCGTGCCACCTTTAATGCCGGCTGTCAAGTACTGCGGGGAATGTAGTTTTCAGAATGAAAAAAATCTTGCACCGTCTTGTGTAAGGTATTCTATGCTAGAACCAATTGTTTTGTAGCTGATGGCCGAGAGGGCGAAGCACGTGCGACAGCTCTCACTTCTTCGTTCTTTCTCACCAGAGTTACGCAAGTTCAATGTTCAATAATTTTGCTTATCTGGTGTGTACGCACCCCAGAGGTTGCACACAACATGTTACATAGTTCTGAAGCACGTTTTTTGTTGCCGGATCCTCGTTTCTGTGGCATATCGCGAATTTGCGACATACCTAAAAGTATGCATTAAAGTTGCATTTTAGATAATTTAACAACAGAATCAATGAAAGGATGCTATTTAAAGCTGGGAAATGGAAATAGTTTTTATTTTGTTTGGCGATTTCATAATTCAGGCATTAAAGGGTTAATGCTGGGCACACAAAGAAAAGGGCGCCATGAAAAGTAGACATATGCACAATATGCAGCAAAAAAAAAAAAGTATTACACTTCAGTAATCCTTCATGCATGGCATATACGATAAAAAAAAACAATGAAGAAAAGAGAGAAAAATGTGTCCTTTTGAGGGTCCGTGGTGTGCGTAATTAACATCACATCAGCACTGTGCTGTTAATAACCTCATGTGGCATTGCATCCCTGCTTGAAACAACTGCAAACCATACTGATGTACTATGATCAATTACTGACATGGAAAGAGGGAAAACTCGAGGTTTTTGCCCACCTGTATCAAAATTTAATGAGAATTTTGGCATTAACGTGTACACCTTATACGTTCACTTGCATAGAAAAAGGTATGAATGTAAAGCACATTTAAAAAGCATTACAGTATTAAATAAAGCAGTGAAGTCACACAGACACTTAACACAGACGAATGTGTGACAATCAGAATAAAATTTTAACTGCCATAAGTACCCTTCCACTCAAAGTGTAGAAAAAGCAAGCTGTTTACATCAGTTGAGATCGATAAAACTTGCCATAATGTGCAATAACACTTGGCACAAGAACATAACTTGCATATGAACAGCTACAAAAAAAAAAAAGTTCGAACTTGTAAGCTGTGCCCTTCAATCAAATTTTTTTTCTAAACAAGGGCTGAAAAAAAGTTTTTAAGCCGGAACTTGTAAGTCGTGCCCCTTAAAACATAATCACAAATTTTTTCTAAACAAGGGCTGAAAAAAAATTTTATACCCTATTCTATTCATGGCACACAACACAAATACAAGGCAGCTTGCTTTGTGTTCAGCACGCAAGTGCACACAAATGGTGCCAGCATGCAACATCCTAAACGCAACAATGCCCATGAGCAAGATGATCTTGCTTGACTAAAAAGCGTGCAGCACAGCTCAATGCCTGTCAAGTCGTGTCTTATGTTCTGCATTATCAAAAGCTCTTGAAACACACTGAGGTGTCTGACTAGCAACACCGATCAAGGCACTGCACCGAAAACTTTCAAGGAACCCTGAATGTATGACTCGTACCCTTCCAATCACAATGCCCATCAAGAATGCCTATTAAGATTATTAAGACAAAGTACAGTAGAATCTCGGAAAATAGAAAATCACTCAGATGGAACCACACAAGCAAGTGCTGAATGATTCGTTAATTTCTTTTTTTTTTCCAAAGGAGGAATAATATGAAATATGTTCCCACGACGTTTGTTTTCAATCAAGATATCAATCTCTAATAACTGTGACAAAGATACCTCTAATGAACCACAACAAAGACTACACTGCACAACTACTGCATGTTATTTGGCCACCAAATGGAACATTAAAAGCTACGTTTACTGATGTGATGTGGGTGCCTCCTTGAAGAAAACTTAGTCCATGTAATATAGCAGTGAACTGTGCCCCATACCACAGGACAAATTAGCTGATACATTTACTTCTTTGAGCTTATATCTAATGGTGCTTAGACAGTGTATGATAGGCAGTTCTGTACTTCACATCTTTCCGAGTAAGTGAAATGCTTTTAATCACAACACCTTTCCGGCTCCCTGAGGTTCCATTTAATGAGATTCTACTGTATTTTTGTGTTACAAACAGTTAAGTTCTTTGGTAGGATGTGGGGTATTTCTTAAAGGGACACTAAAGTGAGACAGTAAATCAGTTAGACTGATAACTTGTACTCTGAAAACCATAGTGTCGTTCATTTCACCATCATCGGTTTATTAATACATGAGAAAATCAATGTTAGAAGAAGTTCCACTTGAAAATGTCCCGCTGAAATCTTTGATGGTGACATCACGGATTTCGAAGTTTTTTTTTTTGTATTTTGGCCACATTCACCCAATGAAATTTCCCGAAACTTGCTATTTTAAGTCTCTGGTTCCCTCGCAAGATCATGTACTTCATTTTTACTGATTAAGAACTACATAGACCCTAATAGACGCTGTAAAAATCTGTGATGTTACGGCGACTGGCGCTGGGAACTTCAAAGGTGGCATCGCCACCCGCATTTTTCTTTTCGCGCATTTAGTTGCTCACCAAGCATCTTTCCACATCAAACGTGGCGACTTTGGTACTGGAAAGAGTAATTTACCAAGATCAGAAAAATCGTTTTTCTTTTTAGTGTCCCTTCAAGGCATTTTGGCAATGGCAGTGGTAGAGGAAGATGTGCAACAATTTACCACACCTATCAAACAATTTCCGATGGTAGCAACTGCTCATTTCTCCGAGTGCCAACATGCAAAGACGCACAGTTAGCTCAAAACGTTGCGCCACTTTGCAGATACTGCTGGTAGCTGCTTAAACACAGAAAAAAAAATAAAGCAACAGGCCAGCTTATGTACCAGCTATAAGTGAAATGCTTGTACTGAAAACACCTGGCCTACATACACAACAGACAGAATAGAACGCAGCAAAAAAAGTAGGTGTGCAGTCTGTATCACGTTAGGACATTCAGACGACTGGGGGAAACTGTTGAAGCAACAGCAGCACTTCCCTCAAAATTTGGCATCACGGCCCACATTGTGCAAAGTAAGCGTTGAGTCCTTAACTTCACATCTTGTTACAGATCAAGCACATAATGCATACGGGCACTGACATTACACACATTCACCGCAAGTTCGTCGTTTTCCAACGATGACGACGGAGTCTTCAACGCTGCAACTTTTTCGGTCGAAGAAGCGTGCAGCAAACTCTCTCAATGTCTCGTTCCTGTCGTGACGTCGGCTTGGCACGGGAAATGTCGCACCTCACTTTTTCTTGAGCTTGGTGAATCGCGATGCTGGCAACTGGAACTGAAGGTAGTGTGTGTAGACGAGGAACAGAACGAAATGGCCGCAGCTGTAAGCTGCGTTCAGAAGCTGATGCAAGTCGGGGTAACGTGTCGGCGGTGGCATTGTAAGGTGAAGGGCATTAAGTGCAATGCATCCCATGAGCGACAGCACAAACTGAAAGCAAGAAAAGGAAAGAAAAATGTAGTGAGGAAGCAGACAGTGCACCTTTGAGATCCACACTTCTGTACACTTGCTGGTGCAAGGTTCTTTTCGTGTACAATGCCGAAAACTGTGAATTATGAAAGCTTTATGATTCAGAGTACTATGTACACTACTAGGCGGGAGAGTGGTTATCTGTCCCTAAATTTTTGACACAGGACACCTGGCTTTTTTTTGCAAATCAAGTTAGACAGTGGTTGTGCCCAGCCAAATGTACAATTAGAACTGCAATCCACATATCTTCCTTTGCAAAAATTTGATGCTTCCATTAGGAAATTGTAAATGTAGAATATCTGTGTTCCACAAGCATGTTCATGTAAAACATGGAGCGCAAATAAACATAGCAGGACTAAGAAGGGAAACACACCACAAGCACTCACTCACAACTGAATCGTTATTAGACGAAGGAAACCATGTATATACAAACAGCGTATCGGGCATGTCACAAGAAGTTGCAAGGCATACACTCAAGGCACGTGTTCAGTATCAGTTAATAAAATTGAATTCATTGTCATGCAGTGATTGAGATGGTTGGCTGACACATAGTGCGGCATTCTTTGTGATATAATGTGCTGCCGGGATTTCTCGCGTGGTTTGATGCGGGTGACGAAACAAAATGACAGTGCTTTCAAACAGAGGTTTGCATTTACATGTCTGACAATGGGAGGCAAGATGAGGTGAAGGCGCGCCATTCAGTGAATTTCAGTTTTCTAACGCGTGTGTTATTACACCGACCAGTCTGGTTAATGTACCAGGCCAATGAACATGTGACACGTGACCACAGGAAAGAGGAATCTGATACAGCACTCCTAAAAGGCATTTTACAAAAGCATTCACGTTTCTGACTGCACTTCCCACTGCCCGCTGTAAAACCCTGTGCCCTTTTGTGCACTATGGAGCAGATGCACCCTAGCTTCCAAGGTGTTAAAAAAAAAAAAACACCCTCACACCACACCACACCTTTTCCCTACATTTTTCTTGGCCACATAACGTCTGGTGAATATATGGTATAACAGCCATATTCCTGATTTGTTCATTAGTGATAGAAAGAGGGGGTCTATGTTTTTCTTTAACAATGTGCAAGAGCTTTTCGTAGACCGACGCAGTAAGGTGCACCGGATACCCTGCCATCTTGAGGCAATCAATTTGAACACGGACGCTACTATTCACAGCATGTGTGCACCTAATGCTGCGCGTAAGCAGGACAATACCATTCCAAATTTTACAAGCTTTGAATGTGCCGACGCGAAATTCAAGATCGAATTTGTGGAATGACAGTTATACTGCCAGCAAATGTGCTCCGCAGTGAAGCTTAAGCACACATTGAGGAACTGAAACCAGTCATCACGTGGCATCTCACAATCTGAATACAGTTACAGCATCATAATACACTACAGCATCATACAGTATCACTGTCTGTTAGTTATTAGTGATATTGTGTGTAACAAAGAAAAACGAACCCTTAAATTTCCACTTCTTTCCTCAATACAGTTACGCCTCTCTGCAATTAAGTGTTAATAACATTAACAGCCTTTATCCACCTCACTAAGAAAAATGGAGCTTAAAAAGGGGGCCAAGCATTAACCTATACACATGCCCGTTTTTTGCATGTACAATTTTCCAAGCCTAATCAAAAAGGTGGACTTCAAGTAAAAAGTCAAAATTTCTAAAAAGGATTCCACTGAAACGCCCTCACTTTGTTTCGTCACCTGCATCAGACCACGCGAGAAATCTCGAAGGCATATTATATCACAAAGAATGCCACACCGTGTGCCAGCCAACCGTCTCTATCACTGCGTGACAAAGAATTCAATTTGATGGACCGATACTGAACACATGCCTTGGGTGTATGCCTTTGTAACTCCTTGCAACACGTGCAATGCGATGTTTGTATATATGGGGTTTTTTTTCGTCTAATAAAGATTCAGTTGCGAATGAGTGATTGTGGAGTATGTCCAAAGTTTAATATGAATATGCAATACCAACTAGCCTACCTAGCTATCCTGCCACAAGCACAGTTGTGAAGACTATAACAGATCTTGCATCTGTCAAGAAAATTTAATTAGCAACATGTAGCCCTTGTTCGTGGGAACGCTCTTTCTCAAGAAGCATTTTGTTAAAGGGATACTGAACAACATTATTGCCGTGAAGATCGTCAGCCAAACTGAAAGATTGGGTCGTCAAGTCGATAGACACAACCTTCATGTCAAACAGAAACTCACGGAAAAGAATGAATTTGATGTGTTTAAATGTGATAGTGTTAAAAAGAGCTCGTTTGGCAGAAATTCCAGTGCCAGCATTGGTGTTGGTGATGCTGGTTGTGAGCGAAAAATCAGATGTCCGTGAGCGAAAAAAACGAACAAGTTGCAAATAAAATAAAGAATAAAAATCTTCGGTTCGAGTGAGAATCGAACCAAGGCTTTTGCATGGCAAGCAGGTGTTTTACCACAGAGCCACACCATTCCTTGAAACTGCTTCTATGCTGGTGAAGCATAGAATCGCGCCAGGCATCAAAACATTGGAATTGCGCAAAGAGTGGACGTTTTAAAGGCCCACCCATTACAAAGCGGTCAGACATATGTAATCATCATCAGCAGCAAAAGCATCAACAAAGTGAGCAGCTGAGGAGGTTCGCGCATCATCTTATGGGTGCGTAGTGGGCCCTTCTCTGATTTGCAAAAGGAAGAATTATTGAGTAATGGGCACTTCGCAATTGTACTTGCAGTAGGTATTCTAGGATAGTTTGAAATGACCAATGCTATGTGCACAGACGTTTCCTTGCAGCATGGTTGAAGCATTCACAGAGAACATAGTCCAAGGTTCGACGAAAACTCGTCAGGCGAGGGGGGTTCATTGAAGAAATAAAACAGGCACTCGCCTTTCCCGAAGGAAAACTAACATATATTGACGTTCTGGGGCTGCTACAGCTCCCTTGTTCACAATGAAAAGAATGCAAGAGGGTGTGCCTATTTATGTGTTGAGTGGCGCCGAGGTGCGCATGTATATCTCGGGGAGATCACCCCATGTCCAGTTAACTGGACACGGAGTCCAGTTAACCGGACGTGATTACCACGTGTCCGGTTAACTGGACGCGGGGGTAATCTCCCAGATTAACATGTGCACTCTGCGCCACTAAACACATAAATGGTCACACCCTCTTGCACTTCTCTTCATTGTGAACAAGGGACTCGTAGCGGAAACGCTCAATATATGCTTGTTTTTCTTAGGACAAGGCGAGTTCCCGTTTTATTTCTTCAATCCACAGAGAACTGAGCGAGGCTGGAAATTGAGAAGGTGACATGCAGTGGGGCTTGATTATGCTATTGCGTTCTACTCGTGATGGCGAAGCTAAAGCACCTCTAAGTTTCTCCACAAACTGCTGTGTCTAGTGGATGCACCATGAACTAGAGGAGAAGTTTAACGTCATTGAAATTGGGCGTACCATCCGTGCCAGTCGTCACCTCTCAACCTGCTCAGCTCCCGCTAAGGTTCCTAGAACCACTAGAAACGGCACCAGCAGCGAACAACGCTCTGTAGTGGGGTAAAGCTCCAGAAAAGTGGGGGGCACGTTTTAGCATCTTTGTGGAAGGGCGAGAGTGGGATGTGAAGGGAGAGATGAAAACAGTGAAGTAGCTGGACAGGGAAACTTGCACCATGCGTACGCCGTGGCGACTTACGTCCAAGGCTCGTGCTGGCGTGCAGCTTCCGCGCGCGGACAATCCTCCATAAATACAGACAACTTTAAAAAATATGTCATAAACCTGTTTATCAGAACAGTCTTGCCTTCCGGAGTAGAATTTCAATGTTTTTTTGTCATTTTTAGAGCACAGCCTCTTAGGCGCCCGTTCCTGCGTTGAGTGGTGTTGCCACTGTTGGCGTAAGCGATTATTGAGCGAATGAGGATGAAAGAGAGACTGCCCCAAGAAGTTTTCCACCATGAGAGCAAGCGAGCTGCTGTATTAGCGTCTAGTGTCTGATATTCCTCGTGCCTGCTCACGCTTTTTTTGACAGCGTAACGCATGCTTCTTGTACAAGGGCACGAGAAAGTGGGTTGACCTGCGAGGCTTGGGAGAAGACGACGCATGCTGGTCGAAGGGACACAGTGTCTGGAACACTCTAGTGAACTGTTAAGGGCCCTTTATAGTGTGGCGCAGCGTTCGTGTCGGCCAGCGGCGGCAGAAGTTGGCGACGCCAGGTTCACCACATTACACTGATGCGAAAACCGAGCATTCAATACTCCCAATCACACCGCGTCGCGTCAGCCTTGATGCATGCACATTTCCTCAACTTATCGCAAAATCAAAATGCCTAAACAGCTGCGCTCAGAATTCGCACTAGGCAGTATTGTGATCGTAGTTGAATTTTCTTTTCCTATTTTTGTTCAGCATCCCTTTAAGAATTCACCAAGTAGACTCACCAGCAGCGTTACTTGACTGCTCCTAGTAACGTCTTTTAAGTAGGCCTGGTACACAAATACCAGGTTCAGCACGACCAGGGCAAAGTATGGAGTGACCAACCCATCCTTGTAGAGCAGTGGGAACATGCTGATGGAGAACAAAAGAGAGGATAAACATCTGTAGTTTGAATATCTCCAGCATATCATTAATGTTCCCGCCTGCCTAGAACAGACGAAAGTGATGTCGTGGTATTGTGGTGCAAAAACTCTTCTACTTGTTTGCAGCAGAGAGCTCAATAGATTCTGATATACAGTAGACTCTCAGTAAACGGAAACCTGTTAAACGGAATTGTTGCTTAAATGGAACAACTGTCTGTGATATCATTGGTTTAGTACTTGTATTCTGCACCCCTGTTCATCTCTCAGTAAACGAAACTCCTGTTAAACGGAACATATTTTCCTGGTCCCTTCAGGTTTCATTTACCGAGAGTCTACTGTATACAGTAAAACCTCGTTACAGGAGACACTCAAGGGACCTGGGAAACGTGTTTCTTGTAACTAAGAATTCTAAAGACACTGAGGAGTAGAACTGGATCACCTTATTATAAATCAGTATCAAAGTGCTTTAACAACAGATCCACAGGAAGGCCTAAAGAAGTCATTCATAGTAGTTTCGTCTTTTAGTGACTGCAGGTTGCATTAGCTTCCTCCCCAACGTCTGGTCGTAAAGCGCTTCACTTTGAAAGCCTTCCTGTTGGTTGCAATACCCTTGAAGTGCTCTTGGATGTTCATCAGCCTCAATTGCCAACACTTCTTGCCCCGCGAGGTCCTCATCGTAATGCATAATGAAAGCTGAGCGCAATTTGTAGTCACAACCACATGAGGAATGACGTCCAGCTGCGGAACTGAACAGAGTTGAACCAAGGTACTGAAAATTGTGCATAGCAGTTGCTAAGAAAATGTCGGCGGCGTTGTGTGAGCATGTCTGGGCTGTGTCTCTTCTAAATAGTGAACAATCTACCCTGGGGACCTAAAAATTTTGTCTTTATACTTGGTGAAAACTTATCTTGACAGTGGAGCGAAGGCTACGGAGGTGGGGCTTGTGCACATTCGTGTTGCTCTGCAAGTAGTATGGCAGCTTACGGCTAATGTCTCGTTTTGCTTGCTCGCATTGTTAACGCATTTAGAAAATTATATACACGAATAATGTGAATGGGGGAAACATTTCGATTGTTCAGTATCATTTTAGAGTCATATTAGAAATGTATTTTTTTTGGAGAACTAAACAGCGCGCTTGCGGCTGCGCACTGACCCACTACGTCACGGACGCCATGTTTACTTTGGAAAATGGGCGTGCTTAAAAGGTGGTGCTGTCTAAGAAATTGAAAGAAAAGGAAAGAATTCTTGCAAAGTGAACAATAACTGTATTTTACCTACGACATCCTGCAACTATTTTGAGTCTCATAACAAATAAAGCAGCATTTATTTCAGCAAGGCAAAATGAGAAAATTATCAGTACTCTTAAGTACTATTTTTTGGCGCAGTAGCAGGCATGCGCTTTGGTTCTGTAGCTTCCACAGTGCTGTCAAGAAAAGTTGTCACCGAGTATAGTAACAGAGTGTCTCTTGAAACCATCTCTCTTGTGTGCGATGTAGTTAGCATGGTGAACATAGGAAAACTAAGCAAACCATTTCCAAATGTCTTTTGTAACCAAGTGTCTCTAGTAATGAGATTTTACTTTATATTGAAATCAGTGTAGCAAGTAAATACAGGGTTCTTGGATTGTTCTCAAGTAGACAAAAGCTAGCTCTGGTTCAGGAGTCGAATTTGCTACTAACGGTTTTCCCAGATGGTTCCAGTTGCTGCAGTATGCACAGAAATGCGTAGTACCAGTATGTGTCGGCTTTGGATTAGCACCTTTCTCGAAGAAATGGGAGGCGTTAGGACGCGATCTAATTAACAGCTGTTCTGTCTGTCGCAATTGTTCTTTCTTTACTAGAACACTGAGCCAAATATAGTCTACTTTCTTTATTGAAGTGTAATTTCTTAAACCATGAGACTCTGTGCTTAGCTGTCCAATTATCAAACATGAACAGTAATGATAAGACATTCAAAGTGTACCAAGAACAGTACTAATAACGTTTCTTTCTTTGCGCACCTAAATGTCGCCAACGTTGAGAACCACACCACCAGGCCAGGATGTTTATCTAAGATGAGATAGAAGGCACTGTAAAAAAAAGCAAAAAAGACAGAATAAGTAGTGAAACACAGGAATGACTGTCAGGAAAAGCAGAGTAGACATGCACAATACTCACAGTGCTGGGAACAGTATGGTCTTTTCGTGAACTTGGTAGGAGCAGAGGAAAAAGGCCAGAGAACAGTTTATCTATAAGCAGCAATGGTAAAAAACAAAGATGTTGCTATTAAATGCGAGAGCATCTAAATTTGCAACACGAAGCAGTGTGAACGTGCATGTACGAAAGTTATAAAACTGGGACCTGTTGCATTTCATCGCAATTTTTGCATTCCACCTGGATAACCAAGTAGCAAGGAACCAAACCCACAGTCTTTTCATTTATAGCAGTATTTTATAGTCACTGTGATGGATCTAAACAGGGTTAGCTCTAATGATGGAGAACAAAAAACAAATTGCAGAACTGACTCGGACAATGCGCCACTACAGTAAAATATATTCCTGGAAAAGGCTACAATGAAACTGGGGCACATATACCAGCATCTGCGGTACCGACGTGAAATTTTTTACTTCTCATTTTCTTTCACTTTCAGGCACAGAGCCATCTTTCATAATTTACTGTATGGGCTATCAGCGTGGGTGGTGCCCAAGGAGGACGACAATGAGGAAGATTCTAGAGCTCGCACACCACTTGTGCTCGTCTGCCACTGGGGCTCAGTCCAGCCACAGCTCGCATCAAGTAAAGATGTGTTTCTGGTTAGCTGTCTCCGTGTCCCTCTTTGAGGGCTCTGGCTGCCAGCCGGCAATGAACCCACAACTGTAAATACTTGTTCTCCCAAACCAGTTTTGATTAGGTGCTCTGTGGGCTGATGCATTAGAACATCACTACACACCGGGTGACTTTGTGTGATCATTATGCAGCCACAACCGCGGCCAAACCAAACGCACAGAGCACGCTTTTTTTAGCTCTCCTGCAATCAACACGTCATACATAACCTTATTGAAGCGCTGCATTGGCAAATTTTGTGACCTGAAGTAGTGACGGTGTGCAGAACACAAGGCCTGGCATTCTGAGACCAGCCTTCGTGTCAGATGAAACCATCTTATAGGTCTTCCCCAATCTTTGCATTAATTGTGATCCTCTAGCGACATTGTAAGAAGCACAGGATTTTATCTACAGCATTCAAAATGCGTGTCAATAAATTTTTTAAACGGACAACACAGGGTAATCGTGTGCTGTGGCCACTCGCAGCAATCCATTTTTAGTTTGCGAATGCAAGCTTACCAGAGTGAATCGAAACCGCTCCGGTGTTGGTCGGAGCAACACGTCGATGGCTGAGATGCTTGCCGTACAGAGCGTCACGAGGCCGCTGGAAAAACGTGCAATGGCTTAAAAAAATGCTAACTTGCACAGCACACTCTCCACTGGCAAGAATATGAGTAACCAAGGGGCTGTATAATTTATTTATGGCCATGTGAAGCTGAAGACAACATGAAGCTAGGCTAACTGATATTGGATCATGGCTAATAAAACAGCATAGTTAAACTGGAAACGAAGGAGAGGTAGACATGACACAGTCGATCAGGCTGCATCTACCCTTATTTAGTCCGTTTTCAGTGTGCTGTTTAATTCGCCATAATGCGAAGCCACCAGACTCCCAGAGCTAAATCTAGCACTTGCACGCAGTTTTGTGAAAAAGATACAGCTGAAGTAACTCAATGGCAAAGAGGTACGTTTGTAATGTGGAAGAGATATAGGATTAACATCCACCTCAACGTGCCTCTCTGTCCAGTTTTATTTCCCTCAACATAACTAATTCAATATTTAAAGCAAAGAGGATAGATAGTTAATACCTCTGCACTTTCTTTGGCTTCATACGGTTTTAGCTAGGCATGTGTGAATAGTAAATTTTAGGTTTGAAGCGAATTTGAAGCAAATAGTGATTTGGTCAAATAATTTCAAATCGAATTCGAATACTAGTAGTATATATATATATATATATATATATATATATATATATATATATATATATATATATATATATATATATATATACAATAATATCCCACGTGCGTCAGCGAAGTCTTCAATCGCCCTTCTAGAGAAAGAATTTGTGTTTTTATCAAGCTGATCGGAATATCTTGACTCGAGGCTGACTTTCACTGTTCTTTTATCACCCTTGAACATGTGACAGTTCATGTTTTTGTTTCTTTTTTAGTTCTTTTTACAGTATATATTTTCCAACGCAATAAATTTGCGCCAGTTGTTCATCAGCGCTCGTGTTTTGCGTTCTCTACTCGTCCCGTTCCTGCGCCATTTCCACACAGTATCATATACCAACTGGCCCTTCAAGACACCCTTTTGGAACTATGCAGCTCGCCATGCTGAAATCAGCCAACAGCCATTGACTTGGGTATATGGCACAGTAATTTAGGTATATGGCATCATTTGTAGAGAGGAGAGGAAGCAATTTCTAGCTGACTTTGAGAATTAATTGTAAATTTCAGGCTGCGTGCTGCGCTATAATGCTTGGCTCAGGTATTTCAGGGGCCTCGACCAACGGTCGGCAGTGTTATCTGACCATGCTCAGAAAGTGTAGCAGGGTCCCTTTAATTTTCCCAAGTGTACATCTGGGAGGGTCTGCCAGAAGGCTACAGGTTGTCTTGACAATTATCCTTCAATGGTTTCTTCACGGTATTTTTTTGTGCTTACTGCAAAAGAAAGGACGAAGGCTGCAATATGCAGAATAGCCTTACCTGACAAAGGCGAGTGCAGTCGGCGAGTACAGACTTTTAAGCTTGACGACGATAGACAGAGTGCACCATATGTTGGCAACCTTGTCCTGGAAACAAGGAAGTGAGATGAATGAATTTTATTGCACTCTCTTCAAGCGACCAGTTCAAATACTGGTCTTTTAGATGTGTTTGAAATGCAATAATTATAGGCAGAGTTTAACATCATGTAAAATCAATGTTTGAGTATCAACCTTGTTTTTTAACACAAAAGGGTTTTATGTCAGGGTCCATCAAGACTTTACTGACGTATTTCCATCACGCATATGAGTTGGTAAAATGCACACTCGCGTATGAGAAAGAAAAAAAACTAGTAAGAAAAAGTTCCACCGCCAGAAATCGACCTCTCGGTCCGCGACGATAGGCGCCCAGTGCTCTACCGTAAACTACGCTACTAATGCACACGCACGAGCTCCACAAATGTGCCTTACATCTCTCGCACAATCTTTCTCGCATGGTGTTCCCTGTAGGCGAGGCAAGGAGGAAAGGGGTGGTGTCGTCACCTGTGAGCAGTGAAGTACTGCCTCATGACACTAATGAGCTCTGATAGGCAGCAATTCAGTGACGACACAGTAAAAACATCTCGATGTCTGCGAGGAACGCTGGCCGCAATAGCATCAAGGAGTCACCCTAGACACAGTTACATTCTTCGCCTTTCGCTTCGTGTTAGCGTGTGATGGCTGGTGGTTGGAGAAGTGAAGCTTTCACATGCAACAACGGTGCTTCTCCAGCACCTACTGCTTCAAGTGCAATTGCACAGACTGAAAAAACTGCTGCAGTAAGCGCTGCAGAGAAGCAACGATGTCGACGTACGAATGTCGGCGCTGGCTGGCACTTCCACGTTTAAAAATGCACATATATACCCTATAAAGTAGACAAGGGGATGACCGCAGCTGTAGCTCAGTTGGTAGAGCATCGGACGCATTATTCGAAGGTCGCAGGTTCAGTCCCTGTCCAGTAGCAAGTTATCTTTTCGTCCACTTTTCTTTCTTCACATTTAGTACATTGCATTTACTACTAATAACATCCCCTATACTTTCATTGGAATCGTTGTGTGTTAGTTCTCATTAACATTGTGTCTAACAAAGAAAAACGAGGCCCTTAAATTTCCACTTATCTAATTAGATTGAATGTTATTCCGTCATCGCCAGCTGCTTTTCCGCATGGACATATCGCGTATGGCCTTTTTAATCCCGTCGGTAGTTATATATGGAACTTTCCGTATCTTTGCTACTTCCACTCGAGGTTGGATGACTTATTTTCAAAACTATATGACCTTTATTAATTCACGTCACAATATAAAACGGTAAGAAAACATCCGTTTAAGCAGCCCAGTGTGGCTGTGCCCACTGGGCTGCTTAAACTTATGTAAACTTAAACTTATGTAAAATCATCTACGGCTGGTCTATCATAACCTGTGACTGAAGGTGGCGGAAGCGAAATTCGGCAGATCTACGCCAGAACTTAAGCGTCACCTAGTAATGTTTACCATCACACTTACCTCAAACAAACCCCTGTCTAGGGGAAACAGGCGCCTCACCACTTGCAAAGCTCGGTCAGGGCTTCCCAGGTAGGGCGCCCAGCAGGCACCAAATGTGGTAGCGACTGCCAGGGCAAGGCCAAGGAAAAGTCGCAGCCTGAAATGAGTTTTCACGTAGCTACATCATTCTTGCATCATCGAGCACACACATGATGCTAATGATGACCCATGAAAAAGTCAGGCGGCAATCTTGACAAAAGTAGGTGCCCCCCTCCCCAACACTGCGCAGCTACTTGCATGACACCACAAGCACACATTACCAGGAAACATATGTAATATATAATAAAATGAATCACAGCAATTTAGAACAAAAAATTTAATTCCAGTTTACTAAGCAATGACTAAGACATAAAGGCACATACCAATAAAAAAAAGTCAAATAGCGAATGTCGTGTTATAGGTACAAAAAATCACGGCAGTTTACTGGATGAACCTGGCTTCCAAAGTAGTGTGTATAAATAAAATAAACTCGCTTGGAGTCGGAAAAGAAAGAGTCAAATGCAATGACTTTATAATCAAATAATTCCGGGAGTTTCACATGCCAAAACAATGACATAGTTATGAGGCACATTGTAATGGGGGGGACTTTGAATTAATTTTGACTGCCTGGAGTCCTTCAATGTGCACCTAAATGTAAGTAGTGCACAACTGTTTTCACGTTTCACCCCCCACCGAAATGTGACAATGTTTGACGGCCGGCCAATGTTTGATGTTTGATGGCACTGCCAGTAGACACTATCACTATGTGCTAACGGAATAAAGCTATATGCTTCAGCATTATAAATTACCTACTTAACAAACAAAGAGCCCCTAAGTTTTTCTAGATAATTTCTCCAAATGAATCGGCGCCGTTTGTCGCAGAGCATGCTGGAAATCGAACCCGACTGTCAAATGGGGTGAGCCACTGTGCCATCACCATCACTCACTTGGATCCAAGTCCCTGCCGCTGAAAGCAGCATCCCAGCAAGTAGCAGAAGAATGGAATTGCGTAGTACAGCGCCATCTGCTTGTAGTTCAGTGCCAGCGAGAATGCCACAGCGCTGAGCAGGGGGCGCTCGCGTTCCAGGAGAGCTACGGCCAGCAGGGAGAGGCCCAGACTCACACAGTTGTATCTGGCGTCACATTCTTGTTAAGGGGTGGCAACACTCATGAATACTTAACCAACTGTTCAAGTGCACAGCTGATGAGGCAAATAAGCACAACTGACAAAAGACACTGGAAAAAAAAATATTAGCATAGCTTGCACTGGAGGAGCAATGCTGAAGAGACAGTGGAGCTGATGGGCACCCAGGTAATCCTGGCTTTTGCTGCTTCACCAATTTTTCAAATTTTCTCTTTATTCCTCTCTTTTCTCTCTGTATTTTCTGTATTTTTTTCCTCTGTTTATTTTTATTTATTTATTTTTTTCTCTCTCTCTATTTCTTTCTCCCTATTTCATCTCTTTTTCTCATACGCTTCTTCCTTCTTTCTATCCTTTTGTTTATCTTTGTCTATTTCTTCCTCTTTCTGTTTCTTTTTTTCTCATTATTTCTGTTATGCTTTATTCTCTCCCCTCCTCAACCTCACTTCCCTTTCCCAGCCCCTTGATACAATATGCTACACAAAGCAATGCTATGCTCTGCTAGTGTGCCTGGATAGCCAAGTGGTTATGATGCTTGCCTTTAGATTGAGGATACGCTGGTTCGAATCCCAGCTCGCCATGAATTTCTCTTTCTTCACACCTCTTTCAATAAGGAAGGATTGCGCAAAAAACACAGCACATCAGAGAAATAGACAATGACACCTGCGCAACGCAGGTGTCGTTGTCTTTCTCTGATGTGCTGTGTTTTTTGCGCAATCCTTCCTCATTGAAATAATGCACCAACTAGCCCCCCAAACGTGTGCTACTAGTCATACCTCTTTCTTTCTCTCTCTGTACTTGTTCTCTCACCCTCACCCATCAGGGTTATTATGACAGGCCACGCCGGAGAAATTGGCACACAGGTTCTGGGAGCAAAGCAGAAGAGGACGAAGGTGAGGAAGAGGATGTAGAGAGCGCGTGCCGGTTCATGACGACAATCATTACTGTTTCTGACAGAAAAAACAAAAAAGGCTTGGACAAGTCGCCGCTCACAAATGTTTTAAAGGGGCCTGGCAACACTTATCGAAGTATACTAATCGTATAGCCTCACTTCGAGTTTATCACCTCGCGAATTGATTGCCGCAAATTTTTTTGAATCCGCCAAGTACGAATAGAGTTACAGAGACTTGCTGGACACTTTGGACAGTTTTTCACTTCTTTTGTTCGACGAGTGTATTGGAAGCTACACAGAGGCAGATTACAAGGGGGCAAGAAGTTGCGTAGTTAGCATCACGACCTTGAGCATGTTCTCGCGATCATCAATCGGCCAATGACCATATATTAGAGCTGTGCACGGGCCTAATTTTCAAGCCCGAGCCCAGCCCGGGCCCATTGACTGCGTCGCAGGCCCGCCCGAGCCCGACCCCAAAGGGCTTCGAGCCCGTCGGCCCGGCCCGACGTACAAAAACACAAACCCGGGCCCGGTCCGGCCCGAGACTATGAAAGTTTGCTGCGGAGACAAGATATCACTTTTTGATCACGTTGCATTTTTTCAACATATCAAAGTTAAACATATGCAAAACGACATATGTTAATGTGTATGCACAGATGACAAGTTCTGTAAAAATAACAAGCTGCGCAGTGATTCGGACTTCAGTGAAGTACGGTGCGTCGCATATCCTGTCGAACTGAAGTTCCGTTCGCTGCTCGCACTGGTAGCCGGAATCGCAAATATCTTTTTCGCAAGCATAACAAGCTTAGAATAATTAGACTCCTTGTTCTTCCAGCAGTTTATTATCTATGATGCAGGACAGGAGGATGATTGTATGGATAAATAATCACAAAGGTGACCTGTGTGCTCATCGCTAAGTGCTAGAAAACAATTCCGGCACAACATCAATATATTTTGCTTTTTTTTTTGGTTTGATGCGGGCTTTGCACCTGGCCCGGCCCACCCGATGCCCGAGATGAGTAGCCCGAGCCCGGCCCGGGCCCGAGTTGGGAAGGCGTCCGCATACCCGAGCCCGGCCCGCGGGCGGGCGGGCTTCAGGCTTTCGGGCTACCTGGAGCCCGTGCACAGCTCTACCATATATGGTCCTCCATTGATGTAGCTGAGCCCGTCGACGACGCAATTTGCAAAGAGAAGAGCGAATGATTTATAGCTGTCTTTGAAACCTATTTGTAAATTCACTGTTGCATTCAGTGCTAATGATATTTGGCTCACTTGTTCATAGGAGCCTCGACTACCGATTGGCAGCATTTCAGCAAGTGTTACAGGGCCTCTTATATAGTGTAAACTGCTCTATATTATATATATATATATATATATATATATATATATATATATATATATATATATATATATATATATATATATATATATATATGTGTGTGTATATATATATATATATATATATATATATATATATATATATACTTTCTTGTCAAGGAAGTGCTTAATGAACAAACGGAATGGTCACAAACAGGGCTTGAGTACAGTGCTCATGCAATGAAATGCACGTGGTAGCATAGGCCACTGTATGTGAACCTTTGTGCATTTTCTTTTCAGCCATCAGTTTTGCGGGCACAATAAGCTGGAACCACCCAAAGGACGAAACCGAAACTAGCCACCTAATGCCTGCACACAACCGGATGCGCAAGTGATAGCCAAAAAAATTCCATGTATTTCGGCAATGTGGCAGCACATGCCAAGCAAGAGAAATCATTAAAAAAAGGCATGCTTTTTAAACATACAAGCAATGACATACATGTACGTCATTGACTATCTTGACGGTGTTTGCAGGGAAGAGTTCACTTTGTTTTGCAATGGTTCCACTTTCTTCCCATTCATTGCCCTACGTCGCGTACCTTATTATCACTTGAAATCATATTTATACATAGTATAATGACATACTGATTAACTCATACATACTAAGCATTTTATTATCGTAACAATGAATCCATGGTAAACCATGTCTACTAATTTTTGCCATTGTATAATGCCTGGTTCCTGAATTTCTTGGGGTGTTTTTGTGTTATTCATGACAAATGTTGCATCAAGTCCACCACAGAAAATGCTTCAAATGTTCAGCCTGTGGGTATTTGTACATAAAAATAAAATACAAAATATCTCGAAGCAAACAACACCAACACGTAACACACCAAAAGGATACTGAAAATGACCATGGTCGATGAGAACCAGGCCGGGCACGATCAACGTGAGGGTGCTTGCGATAGCCTGCAGATCAGGGTAAATTTTGGCAGTTGTAATCATCAACAACTACAGCTCAAACAGCTGTACAGCCGTTTGTCATCGTTCAGCAGTACACTTCTAACTTAACCCTTTCCTCCTGTTGAAAAATATAGTCACCATGATATTTTAAACGTAATTGATTCGAAGTAATCGATTACTTGTAAGGCGTTACGTAGACTCTGCACCACAGTAGTGTGGTTATATGAGAAACTATGAAAACTAAGGGGGGTGCGAATATTCGAAATTTTGAATATTTTTTAATAGTGTTTGCTATTCGATTCGATTCGCACTGGAATTTTTACTATTCGAACTTTCCAAAGACAAGTACAGTCAACGTCCGATTGGAAGGGACTTCAGATTTTTATTATGCTTCACCTCATCACACTCTTGTATTGCGGCAAAGCTGCCTTTCAGGCTTTGCTACGGTCACAAATGTATTGACTCAAAACACTGGTTCCAACATAAAGATGATAGATGTGGCAGAGGTGGGGGCTCAATTAATGCTGTTTCGGACCTGAAATTTGGGCAGAAAGACCGAAAAATCAAACGCCGAAGATATTTAGCATCCAAAGTTTCACATTCTTACATATTGACGTCTACGAGGCAGACATGGAACTCCGGACTTGAAGGGAGCACGCCCTTGTTCGCCACATTAGTTGGGCTTCCACAGAAGTTGAAAAAGTAGGAGAGGCTGAGGAAATAGCACCTTTGCCTTTCATGTGTAAAGTGTTGTCGGCAACAATTTGGTTGCACCAAACCATCTACATAAATACCATTCGGCCTCTGCATTGCCTCATTCTTGATAAGACAACTATGAAACACCATCCTGCCAGTGCTTCATCAACCTAGCGAAAAAGAAACACTTTCATGTTGCTATCTCATAAGCATATGCTTAGGAATCCTCTATAACTTTTTTTGTTCTGCAGTTTTGCGTCGAAGTATTCGAAAAATATTCGATTCGTTTCGCATTCAAACTTCAATATTCAAATTCGCTCTGCACCCAAAATTTTGCTATTCGCACAGCTCTAATGAAAATGTAATGTATTAAGAACAACAATGGCTGTGTAAGCTATGTCTCAGTTGTGTCAGGTGCAAAATTTAAATACCAAACTCTGACCTTGACTTTCTCCCCCCATTAATGAACAAATTATGGTGAAAATAATGAAATCAACATTCTCAGAATACAGTTATTAATCTAAGTAGATTCATTATTTTACATTGGTGTCCCCTTCAAAAAGAGGTTAACAGGAAGAATGTGGGATGTCATGGGGGCTGCGCCTCGACTCACCACGTCTCTCGGCTTCATCCTCACTGGAGAACGAAGCGAGTTCCAGAAGAACAGCACAGCCGGGAAATACACAAGGACGTCGGCAGCCAGAACTGGAAGAACGACAAAACCAAAGCAATGACACCAAGTTTTGCCAATGGCCAATGTCAAGTATCGAAAAACGAGAACCTTTGTTTGACAAAGATGGGATGCGTGAACTGTGAAGGTACGGTGTGCGTGAAAATTTGAACTGAACAGGAATGCACTATGGGCCATTTACAAGAGCAATGCATCAGGCTAGTTTCTACCTCATTGTCCTTGGGCTATGCATTTTAGAATGGGGCCAAACAAGATGAACTCTGTCCAATGAATGTAAAACTAAAGTTGATACAATTTCGTTCAATGCTGGTATCCATCGTTTTCCCCAACGTGAAAGGCAGAGTAAGAGATATGGGCTTCGAGAGAGACTTGAAGATACATATAGAGACATACCAGCATTCAAATTTACTTTTTAGAGCGCAGCTCTTAGGTGCCCATTCCTGCGTTGAGCGGCGTTGGTCTAACCGATGGAACAAACAAGGACGAAAGAAAGCGAATGCGGAGTGCAACAGAGGATGAAAGACAGAGATGGTGAGGAGAGCGTGAGGGAGATGGAATGACAGTGGCGAGACGACAGGTTCCACGGCGGCCACCCGTGGCACAACAGTAGTGCGTGCTGTCATGCGTTGGCTGTTGTGGAACGCGCCCACGCGCTGCCTTCCACGGTCTTCCGGCATTTGCGCTATGCTCCGTTTGCAGCGGTTGATGTGAAAAGGGCTGCATGAAATTTTCCGCGCCAGTTACGCTACTCGGGGAGCTCTTTATTCCTTGAAGCACGGGTCTACACACAGTGTCTTGGCGCTGTCAGCACTCATAAAACACGTCTCAATCTGTTCTCTCCTTGGACCAACGAGTTGTGCTGGCAAACACACAGCATCTTCGCAGCGTGTGGCTGCTTTGGGCAGAGTAAACTCGGTAATCAAGAAGAACAAGAATACTTCACGAGTGTCGGTGATAAACAAGCGAACAGCGGCGCCAAGAAAGGTGAAAATCAACTTCCACGCAGTGCCGATAAAGATGAAAGTCAAGTTTCGTGCGCCTCTGTTGCGATCACGTGGTGAAACTGAAACTACGAAAGGGTGTTGGCCATCAGCATTGCCGCAGAAAGCGCGATGTGCTGATGCTAGAGAACAGTTCTGTCTATCTGTGCAAGAAAGTAGCACAATCGTTTCGAATGCTTCTTGTAAGTCCTAGGAGGTGGAAGCACCAGCCAGTGAGCATGCATTGTTATTTCGGCGCGAAATTTCAAGCGGAGGGTCGGAAATGTAGCCGTACGGCAAAAACTGCGGGACAAAAAATTCAAAGGGTTGAATTCAGGCATTTTCTTACCTGTGTATCGCATGAACAGCTTGTGGTCATAGCTCTCCGTGCCTCGTGATGCGTTGAGGGCAACCCAACTTCCATTGATGACTTCTGCACTGGAGACATATGTAAATCTTTTCCTCTAGCAATTAAAAAGTGGAACTCGTTGAAACCCACTGTGACTACTGAATCAACACTAATGATGTTTGCTTCGTCATTACTGCCTAAAACATTATGTTTGGCTTAGCAGCGGTGTCAAAATCAGCAACGAAATTTACCAAGGCGCTCAAGTTTCTTATCTAAAACCAGAGACAAAACGTGCATTCCTACGGTAATAGTCATCTATTTGAAACACCACAAACATATCTGCAAAGTGATGGTGCGTTAGTGGACCGGTGGTGAGTAGAGCAGTAAAAATTTTGCTGTGGGAAACACCGGCGCACACTGCATGCTTTGCCCCTCCACAGGTTTCACATTAGTGGAGCTGAAACACCCTTTTTTTCGAAGGTGAGTTTACTCTGCCACACAAATCTGTATGCAGAGACACTTCAGAGCGAGTGTGACACTCGACACACGCTGATACGATATTTTATTTTTATATTAAAGTCCATTTTCCCATGGCACACCTACTGACATCAACACTAGCTTGACATCAGGCTACAGTGCTAATTCTGGTAACTTCACACCAGTATCTGCAATGCCCAAAAGACTGTCGCACCGCCAAGCAGAATTCAGGAGCGTCGTCTCGAGGAGGGTTAATCGACGGCAGCACTATACAGTTGCTCCCTTGTTCGGCTGTGCTAGCCTCAGTGTTAACGTGTTAACAAGAAACGAACTCTACGACATTGCACGTTTCCTGCATCAGTGAACAAACCGACCACTCTGTGACACGATAAATCTGATTCGTTCTTGTGAGGCGCAAATTTTTCATAAAAATACATGGCAACTCATGCTTTCAAAGATAGCCCACAGCGCACACATATCAGCTTCGTGAGGTTTTCTGTAGCCACGCAGGTTAGTTAATAGTTATCGTCTTACCTTTTCAATTGAAACTCGCCCTGTTTTACTTGCATATAGCATTTGTCAGTATTTTTGTAGTGCATGAATCACATAACGTTGTACGCAGGAAGTCACGGAGGCTTGTGATGTGCTCTAGCTTCTATAACTGAGTAATCTCAAACTGGCAATACTTTAAAATAGGCCGCTCTGTCCTGTGCCAGAAAAGTGCTGTTATGAATCGCGAGCGACGTTTTAGTCATTTGAGGATGCACTCGCTCCATGATACCATAGCCGTAGTGCGAACGCTCTGAATGCCGTCCTTCGCCTATGTTGCTTTCAGCGCTGTGCCGCTTGATTTTGTACGTTTGTTGATAGATGGCAGCACACCGCAAGTGATTTGCTTGTTGACCGGTTTAAGAACAAAATGTTGTCCGTGCCCAGACGTCTCTCTAATTGTAAACATGGTGACACGGAGTGGTGGAAGTCGTTCAGGGCAGAGGAAATTCTTGAGATTTCTTTCAGCAGTGACGTTGAAACAAACCATCTTGACGACGAGGATTTTTAACTGGACAAAGAAGGCTGTGAAAGCACCGAGAGAGTTGCAGCGACGATGCACGATCAGCTGCTAACTCACAAGGAGTGAGTTGCACTTCACGTTCCTTCGTACGTTAATGTTCTTTCACGCCCATAAATCACTTTGATTGTATTTAATGTATAATATCTTTGAGTGAGATAAAAATAAAAGCATAGATTTTTTGTGCATTGTATGTAGCGCAATTATTGAGGATATTATGGAGTGCCGCATGCCAACACACTCGAGCTCGACCAGCGGAAGCGGAATGGTTAGAGCGACAAAACGTGCAGTCACGGCCACAATCCATGACTCTTGGCTAACTTTTCCTGCAATTCACCAGTACCTTCCGAACGGCATTGTTGTTCAACAAATTTTCGCAACGTCGAAGAATTCAACGTAGCGAAAAGCACGTGTGTGCATTCTTTTCGATATTCATATTTCGATTGTGCTGATAGAACCTGGCACATCCGAGTGCAGTGAATTGCGCACAGTTAGAGTGTGAGCATGGCTCTGACACAATCGCTACTGAATGGGATGTTAAATGCTTGTGTTCCGTTCAAGAAGTAACTCCGTGTTTCTGACTGTGCAAGTAATGACGACGGCGTAATATATTTGCAAACCATCACCACGTTAAACATGGTACTGTGCAGCAGCGATGGTGCTACTCGCTAGCGGCCTACTACTGCGGCAAATCTATCAGGCAGGCTCGGGTACGTACTACTTCGGAGTGCCATTCAGTTCATACGTCAATTCAAGTTTGTCTAGTTTTTCTGTAGCACGCACAGGGTTTCGCAAAGCATTGTTGATGCCGGTAACGGAGCTGAAATATAACCTTTCACACCGCGGCACATAGCACTTTCCATGGTTTGGGAAAGTATTTTGGTCTCATATTCACTTCAGTGCAGCTCATGACTTCAGCTGGTGAAAGTGGCACGGGCCGTATGTCCGCACATCCTATCGATTCCTATTCTAACAAACAAGTTGAACCTCCTCCAGGCACCATCTTGAATCGCTCAGCGTGCCACCTATAGTTCGTGGGCATTGCGAACGGCTATTTGTGATGATGTAAAGTACCAAAATACTATTCAAAATGGCTGCTTGAGTGTCGCCAACTGGTGAGCAACTGTGGAAACGTCACATCTTGCGCGAGCATGACACAAGACGCTCATACCGTGTTGCAACGTCGGGACACAGTAGGAACCGAAACTAGCTTTTTGGAAACGCACTGTAATTACTTTTTCAGGGTGCACTCACGCTCAGCAGTACATTTTCTAGGCTTTTCGGGGCTTGGCCTCTCACTTGATGCAAGAAAACAACAACTAAAAATTTTCATGTCAGTACCCCTTTAATGTCAAAAAAGGACAGCATCGTACATTACCACCTTCAAGTTTCCTAAACTCGACGCCACGTCACAGCCTCTGCTGCCATAAATGTGTTTCACTCTGAACCGCATGCATCCTCGGCTAGTTTTCGCTTACTGTTGTTTTCACGTACTCTGCTGTATCTCAGTAAGTACAGCATTATCAACACTCACAACAACAATCTCGGCACACTGAATGAAGTACTCACACTTTCCCACACAACCAGCTGTGGTAGGCAGTCAAAGGTGGGTAGTCGAGACCCCAGTAGAGGAGATCATTGGCGGTCGAGTTCTCGTACCTGTCCGGCGCAGGAGACATCAGTTTTAAATGTTAAATAGAGAATTTTTATGATGCGACGGGACAGAAACACAAACACAAGCGCTTGTGTGTGTGTGTTCGTTCCTGTCCGATCCCGTCATAAAATCCCTGTGCTTAAAGGGCCCCTAAACAACACAGAGGTCGAATTTTAGCATTGAGCTTACAATTGTACACGAGTCTACAACAAACACGTAGCCGTGAGAATTTTTTTTGAAACGTTAGCGTAATAGCAGAGTTACACGCGTTTGATGATAAAAAGACGCCCTCGCTCGTTTCGCTCTTTCCTTCGCTATGCTCCGTTCGTCGGCTCATCCCTCCTCATGGCCGAACGTTCCTCCTCACCATGCAAGAAGGAAGAGCAGCAAGCGCGCATGCTTGCGAGCGCATATCTACAGATCTTGTAGATGACGAGCAGACATGTTGACACCACGGTGAACGCTGACCGGATGAGGAATGCTGAAAGGCATGGGGAGGAGAAGGGATTGTTTCTTGAAATTTGTGGGGCACCCGCGCCTCGTAGCGCTGCCCTGTTTGGCATTGTTGATCGTGACAGCATTCGGAACTCGACGCGCGTTTACTTGAAATGTTGAAGAAATATCAGAGGTGGTTTAGGGGCCATTTAACACTGAATAGATCGCACCAACCAGGCCAGAAATCTATCCTTGCTAAAGACATCACATAATGGGAATACAAAGGAGTCAAGCAGAGTAAATAGATGATGTGAATGCGCAGAACGTGTAGAAGTCCTCGAGGTGTCTTAAAGGTGTACTAACAGTTTTCACTACTAAATCTCTCATGCTAAATTTAGGTCAACATCTCTGAACACAAGTCTAGAAAGCATCGAAGCGCTGTACATATCTACTTGCTAATAATAACAGCTACTCGTGTGACGGAGTTTTCATTTTCATCACTCAAGTTACAAAAAATGCCACAAAAGCTAGAGGAATTCATAATTATTGTTTTAATCAATGGCTTGACACAGCAATAGAAAGGACAAAACAGAGAAGTCATCTATAATGCCATCTTCATATGTGGGGAAATGTCCGTGTTTTATATTTTTTATTGTTGTGTCAAGGTACTGATAAAAACACTAAACACAACTCTTAGTTTTGATAATTGCAAAGGTGAACGCACATTGACATTATGGAAAACTGGCTTGTTTTCCTCCTGCAACCGCTA